>JASDQU010508356.1:15869-31416 GCA_032191745.1 Picea mariana | reverse complement strand
GGAAGAATGTCTTTCCGATGTTGTCCAAAAATAAACACTCCCTCTCAATGAGGGAGACATTCTTCATCATGCCAAAGCTTATCTCTGAAGTATACAAACTTCACCCTAGACTCATGACATCTATCAGTCTTGGGAGATGTCTCTCTCCCACCTGAACCAACGGGAAACTTCTTTCGCGGCTCTCCCTATGATCTAATTGACTCTCTCTAGGATCAGGCTCACTTTGGGTCTGTATGTGATAGCATCTAACATCTTTAATTCTTTATCATTCCAAGTCAAATCACCATGACTAAGGAAAAATATCACACCAAGGACATTTACCATAGGTACACCCTTGTGAGTGAATGTCAACCCAATTCTATTTGATACATGGAAATCACCTCAAGCACCTCGAGTCCATATCAATCCTTGTCATAATCAAGGAAGGACTACATTTGGGCCCATTTATCACAAGTACACCCCTATGATAAATGTATCCTATCTCCACTGGTCTACAACCCAATCTAGGAGAAGGTCCACTCAATGCTTACTAGGTCCATTCACCTCTATTTATACATGTCATGTCGTTGGTATCCACAAGACTTGAGCTAGCTCATCCTACAAGGGGTGGCTATTCCCTTGGGGCTGATCAAGCTAAGTCATCTTGGACCGTACTTGACATACCGAGGTTCCCTCATGAAACCAATGTCTCATATCACTCATGAAATGTGTCCATACTAGATATCTCACGGTTCCCTTGTGGAACACATGTATAAGACATATCAAGGTTCCCTCATGGAAACAATGACTTCTCTAGGACACATCAAGGTTCCCCGATGGAACCAATGTCCCCCAAGACATATTGAGGTTTCCTCATAAAATCAATGCCTTGCTTCCTTCATCTGACCATCTGAGGAATGTCAGGATGAAGTCCACATTCCCCCCTACAAGTCCACATACAACCCTCTAGGGATAATTTCTCTTACTTCTTGCCTCAAACATCAAAACTGTTGGCAAATACTTAACAGGTAGTGTATGCTTGTCATTGATGGAAAGAACAATAGTGAAGATGGCAGAATCAGAATGTGCATCGATGGACAAACAGGAACAAAGTAGGCTCAGGAGGAGTTAGCGCAGAGTTGAAATTATTCCAAGTAAGAAGGATGTGTAAGCTTGGAGGAGAAGCATTTCTGATCGTTGGATCCCATCCAAAATTCCCGACAGCATGAGAGCCATCAAGTCTGAATAAAAACTAGAAGAGTGCATGCTGAAGAGGAGGATAGATCTCAGGCGTTAGATCTGAGCGCAAGACCCGACCATCATCAGATCAAGGATAACCTGCACGCTCTTTAAAGTACAAGGAGAAGTGGGAGTAATCGCGATGTGCAAAATTGCAATCTAATCTGAGCCGTCGAGATCTAGGTTGATCTGAACCGTTGATCAAACTCCACATCGGAGTTTCGTGAATCGCAACTTTGAAATGCCAAAATCACTTGACATCAAGAACCCCGAAATCGTGATATGCAATTTCGCGATTTAATCACCGTCGTTAAAAGTGATCTGGACCATTAATTCTAGTCACTGTCGGAGTATCGAGAACCGGGACATTGAAAGTCTCGAAATCCTGACATAATCGGGACTGTCCATTTGGAAGGATGCGTGGCAGTGATCAGGTGCCACTGGGAGAAGCTTGACAGGAGGCTTCATCGGAGAATCGGGAATCGGAGTTTCACGAGTCCCGTGAACAATTGCATCAGACATCGCGAAATCGCGATACGCGATTTCCCGATAAGGCATATAGCGTGTGGGCCACCCAGGAGTCAGTGGAGGACAGGTGGCAGGTCAAAGGCCGGGAGCCGTCAGAGGACCAACGTATCGGGAATCGGCAAATCGGTATTCCCATGGACGAAGGATCGGGGAAATCCCTAGAGGAAACCCCAACACGGAATCTAAACCGTCCATTTGGTGGGATGCATGTTAGGAGTACGGAGGAAGTCGGGGATCAACATATCGCGGGTCAAAGGGGCGTATGCACATTGACATCATAAACCCCGAAACCCCAACGAGAGGTATGGTGGCGGTCACGTGATAGCAGGTCACATGGACCATTGTGTAGCCAGAAGGAGCTAAAGCTCAGGAAAGGAGCACACTGGGGATCGGAGAATCGGGGGTTCCGAGTACATGTGCATCTCGACACTGAAAACGTTGAAACCTCGATAGAGGGATATAAGGCTGCGGTCTTATGGTATGTGGTCGTATGGACCAGGGCATAGCTGGTAGGGGCTAGCTCATAGAGAAGGAGCTCATCAAAAATCACGGATTCGAGAGGACAGTTACTCTTGATAGCGTAAAGTCCGAAACTCCGAGCCCCAATATCAAGTCTGGGAAAACCACGGTTAAGTGTAGAACGCCGTGAAGGTTAACAAGACCTGTGGATCGGGAATTTCGTGGAGGCGATTGACAGCTAGATGGGATTGAGGCTATAACTGAAACAGAGAAGACGAGCTCAACTATCACAGAGAAGACAAAGAGTCTCAATTGCCAGAGAGGCTGAGGAATCTCAGCATAACACCCAGTTATGTTGAACATGTGGGAAAACCACTAGAGAAGCTGAAGAGTTACCATGATGATCAGGCAGAACACTCAAGAGGTGGAGTAGATTGGTACGAAGAAAGCATGTAGAGGTATTGTGCACATTGCATGCACAAGGGGCACAAAAGGTATAAGTACATTGTACAGAGAAGAGATGAGGTTGGAGTTACTATTGGAGTTTGCTGTGATTGTAGCTGGTGAAGGTGATTTATGAGTGAAGAAGAAGGAGAGTGCAACAGCTGAATTGAAGAGAAGAGGATCTGTGCAGTGAATGGGTATGGCGCACAGAGATTAAAAGGCAGAAGAATAGGCAGTGCAAGTGATCGGAGCAGAAAGGAAATGAGGCAGACAGAGCAACAAAATGGAGCAGAACACTGATAAGTTAGGTAAGCTATCGTCGAACATCATATCACTGTAATAAATTTAGTAGCAAAGATTTATATTTCAGGGTGGTTGGGAGGAGCTAGGGAGGACTAGTGTCCTAAAAGGTTTAGGTGGGTGCTTGAACACAGGGAGTTGGTGCTTCCTTCCAGTTGGTGTTAGACAAACTAAGGAGTTGGTGCTTCCTTCTAGTGGGTTCTAGAGAAACCAGGGAGTTGGTGCTTCCGTTTAGTGGGTGCTAGAGAAAACAGAGAGTTGGTGCTCTCAGCAAGTTGCAGCTTGCAAAATAGAGGTTGTACCCTCATTATGAGTTGGTGCTCATATGTATGATACTGTAAATATTGTAACCATTACTTATCATATAAAGAAAAAGAGGTTTTTACCCTGCATGGGTTTCCTCGGAAAATATCTGTCTCTGTGTTTCTCATATATGTGAATGATGCTGAAAGTACCATTGTTTATACATTATTGTGATCATCATTTAGTGTCTCTACAAAGAGTTTAAAAGAACTACAATTGTTTAAGCACGGTAACAACTGATTCACCCCCCCTCTCAGTTGTCTAACAAAAACTCCCTCTTAAATAGGAAGGTATCTTTGCATGATGTCTTCATCTAGTAGTCCAATGACTACTCTGCAATCAACTAGTAGCACAGTCTCTATGATCAAACAGTAGAACATAGATACTAACATACCATTGGTATCTCAAATCATTTTTCACGGTCTCTGTGATCAAACAATAGCACACAACTACTTCCAAGCGATCTGGTAGTCTTCATGGAAATGAGATAGTAGCACACAACTACTACAATGCCATCCAATAGAACAGGATTGTGTTGATCCATAATAGTACACAACTATTTTCCAGTGGTACACTACCACTTCTAGTAGCACACAACTATTGTCCAGTGACACAAAGTCACTTCTAGTGGTACACAACCATTGTAGTAGCACACAATTACTGTCTAGTGACACAAAGTCACTGACAGTAGTACACAACCACTTGTAGTAGCACACAACTACTGTCTAAAGACACACAGTCTCTACCAGTGGTAGACAACCATTGTAGTAGCACAAAACTACTTCCCAGACACACAGTCTCTGCCATAGTCTCACAACTACGCATGTGTCCCGCAGTTGTCACACACTCAACGGAGTGTCACCTAGCTAAAAGGACCATTCTTCCTAATCAGGGTTCCATATGTGCCATAGGTAGGGCCAACTTTTAAAAGTACATATATTCTTTTTCAAATATATAAATTATGAATACCGACCATTTTCTAATACAATCATACACTTTGCATCCTAGCCTTTGATGACCATCACATCGAACTCCCTCTTAAGGGATATCATGGCAGTCAGATCCATGGTTACGACACACATTTCATCCTAGTGGTGAAAATTTGAGACGATTGGGTCACTGTAACCTACTAGAACGAGATAGAGGGTTATCACTATCGTCATATTAAAAAATTTAACAGAGCGGTGTGAATTCAGTGAACACCGATTTTCAAAAAGATGATAAGGTTGAATGAAATCGAAGGGATTCAACCAACAAAGGTTATCCAAGCGAAAACATTCCTGCCATGAATGAAAATGCCTCCATCATGGCTTGACACACATACATCATGATGATTCTTGGCTTCCATCATAACTTTTAAATCAAAGTTTTGATAATGACGATGTACTTCATATCTAGAGAAGATGGTTGTACTATGGTTGGATTGAATGCCTTCATTTTTATCCTGTGATTGATGATATCAACCTCTCCTGCAGTGGCACAAATGTTGTCAACCATTGTAGAAACACTAAATACATGGTCTGTTTAATCACCAACAATACCATCACTAATTTCTACTCCTTCTGCCACTTCCCCCACGTCCACCGTGAAGTTTAATGACCTCTAGAGGGTCATTGATTTTCAGTCTAAATGTGAGGACATTGAATCTGATTAGAACCCACGCCATCAATCAACTTCTCTTCACGCATTCTCGTCTTATTCCCAACCACGTGCTCGACCCATCTCTCTATGCGTGTGGACAAAAAATATGGTTTGCAGACTCTCATACCCTAATTAATCTTGCATGCTTCCTTCATGATTTTATTATGTGAAAAAATCTCTCTCATTTTCCTGGATCCTCCCATGGGGGAATTGAGCCCAGTTCTTCTGTGATACCATGTTGATTTTTCATATGAGATAATATTGTGTACGTGAATATGTTATTACAATGATGAGTGTTCCATATATAGAGAACATATGGTGACCATCCATGAAAGGATGCGTTCCTTGAATAATAAATAACTACTTATTTCTTATATATATTTACACTTTGTATTATAAATATCATGTCATATATATATATATATATATATATATATGGAGGAATGTCTTCCCAATGTTGTCTAAAAATCAACATGAAGAAGGATTGGGCTCCGATATATCGGTGAATATGAGGTGATTCCACCAAGACTGGATGTATTTGAGAGAAATGGGTGATCTCCTTCATTGGTGAATTGATGGTTGATGCAAGTCTTAAAACATTGAGGAAGCTCCAATCACATAAGGTTGTATGTACTCGCATGTGGGTATCTATTAATCATGACATAAGCCTCATGCCCCCATACACCTTATCCTGATAACCATTGCGTGTTAGTTTTGTGTTCAAAATCTCATCTTGTACAACACATTTCGTTCTTAACACTAATGAGTCAAAATACACTTCTTGTCAATGTGTTGGATGCAGGATTAAAAGGAATGGTTGCGCATCGGTTAGGTTCCCATGTGGCTTCAATATATAAAAATGTTAATATTAAAATATATTAAAACATAAACAAAGGTTTAAAAAAAAGGAGTGGTTCTGAGCCCCCCTTACTCCACCTTATCTTAACATTGTTTTAATCATTTAAAGAGTATACAAAAAAGGGGGTTGAATGGTCACAACCCTCCCCATGTCCAACCCCTCCACCTCATCCAAATTATAATATCTTAAACCATGAACCCGTTTAAACTTACACCCACATACCATATCATTTTCATATCAACATCTAAAACTATATCGGTGATAGTGTACCAGAGATGATAATATGATTGTGGTCAGTGTATCGACATTTCATCATCATTATCTCCTGAAATGTGTCGACAATTGGTCATATATTGGACTTTTCAATATTTTAGTTTTTGTTTGTTTGGGACGAAGGAAAAGGGACATGGGTTTGTTAAGATCGTGGGTTGTTTAATGCACAAAGTTTGGGGGGAAAGGGGAGGTGCATGGGTTGGGACTTCTCCCTTTCATTTAATTTGTCTTCACTCAAGGCAAGAAATATACAGTGTGCTACGCAACATTGAATGCTACAACAAACAGTATATACACCGTCAGATATATCCCAATGTATATATCAAGGTGATTCGATGGTGTATATATTGTCTGCCGCAACATTCAATGTTGCATAGCAGGATGTATATTGCTTTCCTTCACTCAAGATGAGATGTGTGGCTTGGGGATCCTTTCCCCTCCACGCTAAACTAAACCAATGAACCCCCAATTTTAGCTTTAAATCTTATTTAAAATAAATTATAAAACCCCATTTTATTTTGTATTTGTAAATTTTAATTTAAATGATTTCTATTTAAAAATTTAAACCATTTTTTATTTAAATTAATTTTAAATTTCAACAATTTAAATTTAAATTTAAACCATTAAATTAAAAAAATTTCTTCTTTAAATCAATTTTGTCCAATGTAATTTCATGCATTTGCATGATTGAAACACTACTAACCAATGATCTTGTTAAAGTAATTTTGATGTTATCCAACATGATTTCAAAGGCTCATAACTCACTCATACGACGTCTGAATGGGGTACCATTTTTTGTGATGTGGAGAGCACGGGGAGAGGTTTTTAGTGAGAGGGACTGCCACTTCGTTCAAACATTTCAGTGGTGTCATGATTAACAAAGCTAATCTTGGTGAGCAATCCTTAGTGATCGTTCTGACACTTCTAGGCCTTGGATTTCAATTATGCAAGTTGCATTGGAATCATAATCTCGTAAAACATGTAGTTATCCTCCTTTGGGGATGAATAATAAACTTTGATCAGTGCCCAAAAATTAAGAGTGAAGGAATTTTTAATTAAATTTTGGGTCTTGTTCTTGCTATTGCTTCACACAAATTTCGTTCTGTGAGTTCCTGTGGAATTTGTGTTATACAATCTCTTAATTCATCCATTGGGATTGAGGTTATCTGTAAACGACTGATAAATAATATCTCGTGAAAATAACCAACTTTCATTTGGAATTCTTAACACTATTCATGATCAAGGAAGGCCAATTCTTTTTCAAGATGTAATTCAGAGTCAGCATAAGTATTGTAGAAGTTTTAATTGATCCTTATAACAATAAACAATACTCTTAGGATTGAGGTTAGTCATAAAATCAAAAGGCACAAAATATGCATGCTGGTACAATATGCATAATGAAAGTTGTTGGTGATGCAAACATACTTACCCAAATTATTATAATACTTAATCATGACTGTAACATAGATACAAATCAACAGGAAATCAAAAGAACCCACTTAATTGGCATAACAAAAAGGATCTAAGCTAGAGGAAAATAGGAGAGGCCTCAAGATGTGAGTATCTTTTCGATACATTGTGTATCAAGGAAGATATAAGAATTTCGTTGATATACTATGTATCAAAAAAGATAGAATAATCTCATCAATACACTGTGTATTGACGAAGATAGAAGAACATTGTTGTTATGTACACTGCGTATCAACGAGAAGTGGAGATCCAGTGTTGACATATATCGACGATCAGAAGTGAATGGAATGTTGACATGTCAACCATAAGAAATCAACCTAGCATTGTTGTATCGATGGATGAAGAGGCAAGGATTGTCGAAACACCAATAGTAATAATCTAATGAAGAGGAAAGTGTCGACAATGGAGAGAAGATGGGGAAGCTATGTATCGATGTGAGGAAAAAAGAGCAAGTGTTGATGTATTGGTGAATGAAGAAAGATTGAATGCCAAAACACTAGAAGGATGCCTAAAAAAGGTAAGTGTTGGTTCATCCTCATGCATCCATGAGGAACTAGGTAAGTCGTTGGCACTAAGTGTATCAATGGGAAAAAGGAGATTTTTCCGATACACTATGTATCGGTGGAGAAAAAAGGACTCTCGCCGATACACAGTGTATCTATGAAGGAAAGAGGAAACCCATCGATAGACTATATATCGGTGGGCCAGAGTGTTCTTCAAAGTTGTTGGAAATAGTAAAGTCTAGAGAGTGATAATAGAGTCTTGGGATTGAACATTTGCATGAGAGAATTTAAAAGGTTTTCTCATAGCAAAAGTCTATTAGGGCGGGCCAATTTCTTCTTTTAGAATAATTTTGAATAGAACAAATTAGGGAGGGTGTTGTGTTGGAACAACATGTTTTCACTATGACATACTATACATTTCTACCATTATATCTAGTTTTTCATCCACTTAAACAAAGTTTACATGCATTTATGAAGCCCCATTAGTATGATTTTCTTCCCGTGTAGAGAGGGTATATGTTTGGTATTTTTGCATGTGCAACAATTTTATTGTGTGACATTGAAAATCTATAAATTTTGAAATGTATGTAATGACATAAGGAACACTCAACAAATTGGATGACTCAATTTAGATTTGTAATGAAGCCTCGATGTGTATTTTGGTCAAACTTTTCGAATATGGTCAAGTTAGAGTTTTTCTGGTTTGATCGGTTTATTTTGAGTAATGAAAGACTTTTCATGAAATTGTGGCATCATAACTTCAACCTTGTTGATTACTTTTTCCCTACACAGGTGTTGATGGAGAAAAACGCCATCTTAAACATTGGGTGTTTTCCCTAGTGATAAGTCCCAATTGGTCCTCACATTGTTTGGAATAGGGAGATCATCTAGATTCTGGCATGACAACCTTTAATGGGTTTTAAATATTTTTTTAAATCTTAGAATACTAAATGCAAACACAAATGTGATTCTATTCTATATGCAAAGTGCAAATATATTCTAGTTTTTCCTGCCTAGGAGAGAGTAATTGGAAATGCAAGCACAACACCGGACATATAACTACTATTATATTCAACAAAGAATTTATTGAGTTAATAAAATAAGAAATATAAATAACTAGATGTAGAACTTTAAACAATATAATATTAAAAAAACTAATTAGAGTCCCATACTTACTACTTTAGACAAACATTTGAGAGAGAAATATAAATAAGAATGCATTCATTATACATGAGAATAGTCAATGTTATAATGAAACATTCTTACTCCAACTCCAATGCTCTAAAAACCAATAGAAGAAACTCCACACACTTGAAACATGAAAATCAAAGTCTCTCTACAAAATAGATAGGCCAAAGATGGCTTCTCCTCATTAAAGTTCTATAAAAAATTCCTATTTATAAGCAGTCAAACAAGATTCAATTACAAGAAGTTCAACATTTTCTTGGACTACTTGAGGTGTTGGGGTCTTGTGTAATTCCTTATTTCTTTTGTACATAACTATTGAATTAATATTCACATGAAAGTTTCATTGATAACATTGGAATAAGGGAACACGTGATACCGTAATTGAATTGAGGAAAGATTGCACTTTGTTATTTTAGTGATTTTCTCCAATTTCCCAACAAAAGTTTTAATTAATCATATCTACATAGTTGAGACATCAATGATAAAAATGATGGTTTTTTATGTAGCTCTAATGTGATCTTCTAATACTTTACTTATTTTATCCTATGGTCGGAAGTGCTCCCATTCTCTAAATTCTAACTAGATGTATTTGCTAGTGATCTTCTCTACTACTCGCCACAATCTTTTCCCACTAGAAAATTCTTCATTTTATGCTCAAATCAATGATAGAAAGCATGGTTTGTTATGTAGCTCTAATGTGATATTCTAATTCTTTACTTAATTTATCCTATGGTCGGAAGTTTTCACATGGTCTAAACTCTAGCTAGATGTATTTTCTAGTGATCTTCTCTACTGCTTGCTACAATCTTTTCCAACTAGAAAATTCTTCATTTTTCATGCACCCATTGACTGGAATTTCCCCAAACACTTAAATCAATATTTGTTGGCCCTTGACCAAGTTTTGGGAGATCCTTGTTCAATTTTGACCTAGTTTGGGACTTCGATAGCCTGTCGAAGATGGAGTGCAAGACGAAGTAGAGATCGTGGGATCTCAGCCCCTTTTTGGGTCCTTTTTAGGAATTGGGATTATGTAACGGGTATGGGATGTTGACCCATGGGTTTACCCATGTTTAGGCCTATTTTTTAACGTATAAATAGATGTCTAGGCTATGTAAGAAGGGGAATCTAAGGGAGATACATATCTGTGTGATATTGAGCTAAGTGCTAAGTAAGGATTGTAAGAGCTCTGTGCAGTCTTTGTGAGACTTGCAGGGCTACATGCAAGTAATTGTAAGAAGGTTGGGTGTTGTACCCTAGCTAGAAGAAGGAGGATATGGTGAAGTGCACTCAGATCTCTTGTCTTCTGTGGAGTAGGATTTTGATGCTATGTTCCTATAAGAAACTTGACAGAGATAGATAGATATGTTTATGCTTTGTGCTAATGATGTATATGGATGTAGATCTGACCTATGTGAATATGCTTAGTTCTTGAACCTGCTAGATTTAATCTACCTCTTTATGATAAGTGCTAGATACATCAGATATGAGTGAATGATGCGATTCTCTATTTTATCTGCGCAGTAGATAGTGGTTAAATATTGATGAACTATCGGTGCTAAGTTCTCCTTTAAGTATTACAATCATGGATCCGTGTCCGAGCTAAGGTTGCAGACACCTAAGTCCTACAACCAACCCTGCCTCTACCTCGGGTGAGACTTCATCTGCTTCACAGGTCTTGCTGAAAGGGCCAGTAGTTAGGTTTTTGTTGGTGCATTGTTGTAGTGTTGAACCTTGGGTCTGCCCCTGTGCCAACAAATGGTTCCATTTCCGGGAACTAAAAATGTGATTTCTAGGAACTGAGAAAGAAGAAGTTTTGTGAAAAGATCCTAACTGAAACTGTGAAATATCTATGCATAGATCTGTCGCTCTAGTGCGCATTATTCTACTTGATTTATAAAGCTCTAAAGAAAGAATCCCGATCTGGAGAAAAGAGGTAAGATCTACAAGCTTTGTTCTCTGATAAAGGTAATAATAGTGAAAAATTCTAGATCTGAAAGATTTGTTCTTCGTAGAAGTAAGATAAGTGGAAATTTTTGTTTCTAAAGAATGAATCTAGGTATGTTTGATATATTATGTCCTAGCTTGAAAACTAGGGCACTAATAGATGAAAGAAGGTTTGATATGAGTAGATCTGATAAGAATAGTGAAAGATATGTTATACCTATGTATAGAAAGAATGTTTGGACTAACAAATGGATGCAGGATCCTAGAAAGAAATGTTTGCAGGTTAGCTACCATGATCCTAGTGTGCAGTACAAGAAAGGATGGGGATCATATAAAAGAAAGAGAGGATTAACCCTCTGTTACAGTTGCAGAAAACCGTGACATCTTGATAAGGAATTCCCTAGGAGAAGACTTAGTTGTCTATGTTGCAAAGCTATGGACCATGAAGTATTGGATTGTCCTAGAATGATTGCCAAGCTTGAAGGAATTAACATGAGACACGAAAACCCTAAGGCAGAACCCCATACAGAATTAGAGGAAGTATTGCTACATATGAAAGAAACCATGAATAACCACCGACATGTCAGTTTATCATAGGTATTTAAAGAAAAAGAATTCCTTGAAGCAAGAATAGGAGACTTTGGCATTGACTATGTTTGAGATGATGAAACACAGGTGAATATCATGACATAAAGAACTTGGGAACTTGTAGGAAATCCTGCTATGATTCCTTCATTGGGAGGAATATAATTATTTAGAGGAAAGCTGATAAACCTATGTGGAAAGCTCACCCGGATACCTATGAATGCTAATGGAACTTCGACAGAGGAGGAATTTGAAGTTAAATTCATTGAGGATAACGCTCCATTTACTATGTTGCTCGGAAAACCCTGGATTTAAAGAGATCAGGCTAGAAGGAAAGAAGAAAAAGAATTTTTAGAGCAGCAGAAGCAAGAGTTAAAAGAATTCATGACTAGAAGGATCGCACACTTGATTGAAGAACAGAAGAACATATCAAAGATATTTAATGCCAGATACCCGTATGTCAAAGTTGCAAGATCACTAGAATACCTACAGAATATTGAAGTACCTATTCCATATAAAGAAGAAGTATCACTCTCAAATCTTAGGAAAGAATCTCAACAGCGCGAAGTAACTATGCTGAAAGAAGATAAGAATCAGATTGAAAAAAAGGCATATCGAGACGAAGCTTGCTGGGAAAAAGGCTAGGAAGCTAAGTAATAAGAGATCTAAGATCAACAAGTTACAGAAGGTTCCAGAGGGAACTTTGTAGAAGGAAAATTTTAAAAATTGTAGCTTTGCCGGAATATCAGAACAATGTCCCATGGCACTTTGCCATGGTGAAGCAATATAACCATTAGGGAACAATATGATCGTTCAACCGACCCATCGAACGGGCATAAAGGCATTTATGGTTCACCACCAGACCATTGAACCGCGCTGTAATGGACAAAACAAATATAATGAAGGCTTCTCACCCGTTTCAAGAGATCTGTTACCAAGTTTTCTATTTATCTCGTCGTGCCATGCACTGAGAGCACTTTTGCTAAGCGTGAATTTGAGATCGCAAACTTGTTGATTTCACACAGTGAATATTTCTGTATCGCCCTCTATCTCATTGCAGTGTCTAATTTACTCTTTGAACCCGAGATTTCCAACCCCGAGTTTGTATGTCGGACGAGTTGAGCGCTGTAGAGAATGTTTTTGAAGAAGTTCTAATCAACCTAATGACTGAAAGAGTCATGTCAATGTTTGCAGGTGTACAAGATTCATCGACGAGAATAAGGCAGGATTCTTTGTCGACTTCTCATGGATCTGGACCATCCCGACCATCAGCATAAAAGAGAACCAAGCATAAATATGACCTCACAAATAAAAAACTGATTCCAACCATATTTCCTGATTACATCCAGCCTCTGGATGGCATGGTGAATCATGATAGTGTACCATGCGATTTTGAGTACACCATAATTACTGCATACCTCCCGAAGGGGATACATGTAGTTCGAATAGACCAGGATAAGATTGCAGCACTAAATTTCAATGACTTCAACCTCGGAGATCGCAAGGGAAAAATTCAAAGGTAACCCCTTAACAGTGGACTATGGACCTCGCGCAGTCCACCCTGCTGAATGTCATGAAGATCCCACACTTCAGAAGACACCAGGAAGTCAACGTCTGTGTCAAGTTGCTACTTTCGTGTTACCATGGTGGTTACTTATGGCTATACCACCACATTACAGTTGACCCAACACTGATCCACAAGATCACAGGCCTGAGTATGCAAGGACCTGACCCGCAGGACTTTTTTCTAGGAAAATCTGCAGATCGCGCACTAGCACAAAATATCAAGGAAACCTATGGCGATGTTGAGAAGGGAACAAGTGGCTACAAGGTAGCTTCCATACATAGTGGCACAGTGCACCTCGCAAGTGAACTAATAGCTAGGAAGTTAGTAAGAAAGGAGCGACCTTCCCAGACATAGATCCCTTCGAACCGCTTGTCGCGAAGTTCGCTACCCTGTGGTATTCCACTGATATAAACAAACAGTGGAAGTTGAATGTTGTGTTCCATACATACTACCTCTAGCTAAAGCGATCCATTGAAGCCGAGCCTCACATGACTCCGTATACCTTACATAAGTTCCAACCCCTAATAAAGTTCACCGCAGATAGGCACTTCATCGACATTACAACGCGATCAAATGAACATATAGATCAGCTCCATAAATATTATAAGCTTACCGAAGAAAACCTTGAGGAAATCACTAAGGAATGGTTTGCTGAGCTCCTTGTTAAAATATTGTGCAACTGCAAAGAATATTCTTATCCCCTTTTGTGGATAAAGATAAAATATATTTATTATTGATTAGATCAATCCCCTTTTGTGGATTGATCATGTTAGGCATTGTAATTGACCAAATCCCCTTTTGTGGATTGGTCAAACCCTAATTGTAATAGGTTAAATAGGAAGTCGGCCCCAGAATATATTAAAGGTGGTTATAACCACCCAGAAGAACAAGTCGGCCCTACCAGTGAAGAGAAACTTCCACACGTGTTAGAATTGTATAAATAAGAGAGGCCAGCACCTCATTTAGACACACACTCAACTCACTCATATAGTGTGCAAGTATTGAAGGAAGATGCAATTACCGGTTGCCAGAAGAAGGAAGAGAGAGAGAGGCGCATCCTTGGGAGGGGAATTTCTGTGTTGTTTGGTTCATTGTCTTGGCATTGTGTTGGCTATCTATATTAAGGAAGTTTTGCTGGGTTTTCTTCCCTATGAGGGTTTCCTAGGATAAATGTTGTGTATCTTGTGATAGCATTTCTCTCAGTGATCCTATATATGATATTGTTATGTAGTAAATTGAAAGGTAACCTAATAATAGCTTAAACTTTAACATGGTATCAGAGCTAGGCTAAAGAGAGCATCTTTTATAGGAAAAAGAAAAACGTCATTGTTGTCATATAAGAAAATTAGGGCTTTTATGAAATAAGAATTTCAGCCTCAAAACCATCTAGAAAAGTGCACCCTATGTCAAGGAACACTTTGGCATCTTCAGCGCACCTTTTCAGTGGCTAGATCTCTTGAAAAGTGAAACCCTAGTTTTCACAAAGTACCAGAAGTACCAAAAAACTAGAGTACCAAAAATACCAGAGAACCAGAAAACTAGAGGTACCAAAGAACCAGAAGTACCGAAGAACCAGAAGTATCGGAAAACCAGAAGTACCGAAAAACCAGAAGTACTGAAAAACCAGAAGTACCAGGAAACCAGAAGTACCAAGAAACCAGAAGTACCAGAAAACCAGAAGTAGCAGAAAACTAGAAGCACCAGTCCAGAAATCCACTGGTCTAGTTTCAAGGGTCAAAAATTGGAATTTTCAGAAACTGACTATACCAGCATACTCGCCTCAATCCAACACATCTTTTTGTGAGTTCAATTTTCAAATCCAATAAATTTGATTTTTCTATTATTTCTATAAGCGCGGATGGCTAGGGTTTCTACTACAAGAAAGAATGGATACCAGTATGAGGGTAGAAGACAGGCTGGAAGGATCTGGAAATTTCAGATCTTGGAAGCATAGGTTACAGATGATTCAAGACAAGAATGATCTCTTAGAACATGTTACAGTGGGTGTACCAGAACTAGAGGGAAACGAAAGCATCAAGAACATGTGGGAGAGGAAGAGGAATCTCCTCCATCAAAGAAAGCTTCAGCATGAATTGAGGATTATGTACTTTAAGTTGAAGATAGTTGATCTGAAGAAATATAGCAAATGGTAGAGTCTGTAGAGCCTCCCCACAAAAAAACAAAACATAAGTATTCATGTTTATTTTTAGTATCTTTCTTACTTTAATACTTTATCATTACAAGTTAGTATTTTGTGAAAATGTT
>JASDQU010508356.1:1852-14822 GCA_032191745.1 Picea mariana | reverse complement strand
GGGAGTCTAGTCTTGCCCATGCTAGCATATTAGCTTCTCTAGTTCATGTGGGATGACTAGGAGTGAAGATATGGTAGTAGTCATCCCCAGTGGATGGGTGAGATAGATGAATACACGAGAAGGGAGAAAATAAAAGGAATGGAAAAACTCATAGAATATCTTCTATGTGAAGATAAGACATCTTCTATGTGAAGATAAGAAAGAAGTAACTTATATGTGAACACAAAAGAAAGAAATAGTATCTTTTGAGAGAAGATAAATAGAACAAAGCTTCTAATGATTTACAAATATGCCAGTCAGTGATCATGATGGTAGATGATCAAGTGGATGCCTCCAGTTATCCAGTTGATGATGTTACCCAGTTGATGATGTTACCCAGTTGTTGACGTTATCCTGTTGATGTTGTTATCCAATTGATGATGTTTCCCAGTTGATGATGTTATCAAGTGGATGCTGCTACCTAGTTGATGTCGACATCTAGTGACCTGTCAAAAGATAAAGAATATCCTTCTTGTTAAGAGGGAGTGTTAAAATATTGTGTAACTACAACGAATATTCTTATCCCCTTTTGTGGATAAAGATAAAATATATTTATTATTGATTAGACCAATCCCATTTTGTGGATTGATCATGTTGGGCATTGTAATTGACCAAATCCCCTTTTGCAGATTGGTCAAACCTTAATTGTAATAGGATAAATAAGAAGTCGGCCCCAAAATATATTAAAGAGGCCCCATAATATATTAAATGTGGTTATAACCACCCAGAAGAAGAAGTCGGCTCTGCTAGTGAAGAGACACTTCCACACATGCCAGAATTGTATAAATAAGAGAGGTCAACACCTCATTTACACACACACTCATCTCACTCATCTACTGTGCAAGTATTGAAGGAAGTTATAATTACCACTTGTCGGAAGAAGGAAGAGAGAGAGAGGCACATCCTTGGGAGAGGAATTTATGTGTTGTTTGGTTCATTGTCTTGGCATTGTATTGGATATCTATATTAAGGAAGTTTTGTTGGGTTTTCTTCCCCATGAGGGTTTACCAGGATAAATTTTGTGTATCTTGTGATTGTGTTTCTCTCAGTGATCCTATCTATGCTATTGTTATTTATTAAATTGAAAGGTAACCTAATAATAGCTTAAACTTTAACACTCCTTATCCCCGCCAACCCCGCAGAGATGTCCAAACCCAATAGCCTGGAGGCCATGCATAAAGAACAGAACACACCTGGACCTAACAAAATGAAGCAGACTGAAGAGGTTCAAAACTTAAGAAAAACCTCAGGGAAAATTGCTTCCATATCACCTAACCGAGGGGGTGGTAATGAAGTAGAAGCTAGACAGAAGCCCATCGAAGTAACACTGCCTAGAGATGAGGTGGACCCCTTGAAGAAGAGGAAGGTTTCCCCCCCGAAACCTTCTTCCCAGAAGAAGTCAAAAGTCACCATGACCAAGATGCAGACTGTCCTCATCTCCGATGATTTTGACTTCATCATAGCAGCCCTGAATGATGCTTCAGTGGAAATAATAGAAAAACAAGTGAGAAATTAGGAAGAAATGTATGATAGGATTGAAGTCGAACTCCAAGGGGTACAATAGGCCCTTTAGTCCATTCACACAGTCTCCACTATGCCCCTTCCATCAGGACAACTAGAATTGGGAGATGAGCCATCCGAACTCCACCGACTAGCTGATACAGTCGAAGCTCGCCTTCGCCAAGCACAAGAGGAAACAGAACAAGCCACCCAGGCTTTGATGCAAGTACAAGGAGTACTTTTAGAGCAGTGCCAAACTGCAGAATAGGAAAATATTTCTCTCCAAGTGAAGTTCGATGAAGAAAAAGCACATATACAGTAGGGAAAGAAACAGTTGGTTGCAGAGCAACTCGAAGTAAAAGAAGCGATCAATAGATCACTTTGCTGACAATCTTAGAAACAAAGGCAAAAGATTGAGTCACGCAGCAAGTGGAGAAACTCGCACAAGCTATCCCGCAGTTACAACAATGCATAGTAGACTTAGACCTTCGCATAGTGCCCGAGACTCCACAGTATGTAAGGGATCAAAGAGAAACAACTTCTTGAAGCGCAGTTGAGCGAATAAAATTCCTTGCTATGGAATGAAAGAAACTCACCATTCGCAGTGCCCAGACCTACGAGAAACTCACAAAGAATCTAGAACTAAAGGCACTGGATTCTCATATCCAAGAGGCAAAGTACCAAGCCAAAAAGATACAAGCGCAGCTGAAGCCCCTATCAGCTGTGGAAAGAATGAAGCACTCCCAAGAGAAATGCATCGCCTAACAATAGATCCACACTATCTAGAGTAGAGTCATGGAAGTAACTCAGAGGCTCCAACCTGTACAAAATAAGGCCTACCAATTTTTCACAGAGGTCGAAGGCTGAGGAGAAGAACTGGAACAGGTTGTCGCTAGAGTTGAACAATGCCTAGAAGGACCTGTCAATGACGTAGTCATCCAAGAGTTTGTTGAACAGGAGTTCGTGGAACAACAACAAGTCCAAGCAGCTTGAGCCATGCTCGAGGCTTTTGAGGCAGAACTACCCAAATCAAAGTGACTCGGGATGAGTCACAGGTGAGTGTTGGGGGCCTGTTGTCCCTTGACCAAGTTTGACCTAGTTTGGGACTTCGACATCCTGTCGAAGACGGAGAGCAAGACGAAGCAGAGATCGCAGGATCTCGGTCCCTTTTTGGGTCCTTTTTGGGAATTGGGGTTATGTAATGGGTATGGGATGTCGGCCCATGGGTTTACCCATGTTTAGGCCTATTTTGTAATGTATAAATAGATGTCTAGGCTATGTAAGAAGGGGAATCTAAGGGAGATACATATCTATGTGATATTGAGCTAAGTGTTAAGTAAGGATTGTAAGAGATCTGTGCATTTTGTGTGAGACTTGTAGGGTTACGTGCAAGTAATTGTAAGAAGGTTAGGTGTTGTACCCTAGCTAGAAGAAGGAGGATTTGGCGAAGTGCGCACAAATCTCGTGTCTTCTGTAGAGTAGGATTGTAATGCTATGTGCCTGTAAGAAGCTTGACAGAGATAATAAATAAGAAGAGTTGGTGGACGTAGCCCCAGGGTGGGGGTGAACCACGTAAATACTGTGTTATTATGCTTTGTCCGATGTCTTGATTTGTTTATGTCTTTACTTGCTAAGTGCTTTGATATAGATAGATAGATATGTTTATGCTTTGTGCTAATGATGTATATGGATGTAGATCTAACCTATGTGAATATGCTTAGTGCTTGAACCTGCTAGATTTAATCTACGTCTTTTTGATAAGTGCTAGATACATCAGATCTGAGTGAATGATGCAGTGCTCTATTTTATCCATGCAGTAGATAGTGGTTAAATATTGATGAACTACCGGTGCTAAGTGGTCTGTTAAGTATTACAATCACAGATCTGTTTCCCAACTAAGGTTGCAGATACTGTCTGAACTAAGGTTGCAGACACTGTCCCAACTAAGGTTGTAGACACCTGAGTCGTGCAACCACCCCTTCCTCTACCTTAGGTGAGACTTCATATGCTTTGCAGGTGTTACCGAAAGGGTCGTTAGTTAGGGTTTTGTTGGTGCACTGTTGTAGCGTTGAACCCTAAGTTTGCCCCTATTGCCAACAATATCCATGTTGAACATTTGATCAACGGGTAGTAAAAAGAGTTTTAATCGATATTTTACATCTTAATTTACCATTTGCTAAGTATTTCAATTGAATATGTATCTTTTTATGATCTATTCTCCACTAGTATATTTGATGATAAATATCATGAAGATCACAATTAACATTTTTGAATGTTGCTCTATCATACAGTTTTTTCTATACAACATTCAATTCATTCTCCAATTCAAATACATATGCTACAAGTTTAGTTGGATTTCCCTTTTAAATATTATAAATAAAATATGAAAATTGGAACCTAAAAATGCATATGCTACAATCTTASTTGGATTTCCCTTTTAAATATTATAAATAAAATATGAAAATTAAAACCTAAATATTGTTTAACATATATGGTTATRACGTTCAAAGTCTTTATAAATGTGAGATAATTTTATATTATTTTACATGTTTGATTTTATAACCAATCACATTCTTTAAAGATTTGGGATACGTTTAATCATTTAAAAAAATTGATATAAATTTAATTTAAAAAATATTTTTAAAATGAAGCATAAAATCATAAATATATTATATAAATTAAATATTCACATCATCATATAAATGTGTGATACACATTATGATTAAAAAAGATTTGGGATACGTTTAATCATTTAAAAAAATTGATATAAATTTAATTTAAAAAATATTTTTAAAATGAAGCATAAAATCATAAATATATTATATAAATTAAATATTCACATCATCATATAAATGTGTGATACACATTATGATTAAAAAATTTATATTTAAATTTTTTATAAATGAATTTAATTATTTATATAAATGTGTGATACACTTAGTCATAGTTACATCATCATATAAATGTGTATTTAAATTTTTTTTTTTTGTTTGTTTGTTAATTTGTGCGGGACGTGTATTTAAAATTTTTATAATACATTCACATCGTCATATAAATGTGTGATACACTTATTTATAAATTTATATTTAAAATTTTTATCATAGATTTAATTATTTATATTTAAAATTTTTATAATAAATTTAATTATTTATATAAATGTGTAATACACTTATTCATAGATTTATATTTAAAATTTTTATCATAAATTTAATTATTTATATTTAAATTTTTTATAATAAATTTAATTATTTATATAAATGTGTGATACACTGTTTTAAAAAAATATATATATTTAAATTTTTATAATAAATACACTTAGACATTAAGAAATTTATATTTAAATTTTTTATAATTTTTTATTTTATATATTAAATTAATGTATAAATAATTTATGCTTTAGATTATTCTATATATTAAGTCTTTATGAGTAATTGAGTTCATTCACATTCTTTAGAATTTGTTTATTTCACATTCACATTCACATTCTTTAGAATTTTGTAAAATTTGTTGAATTTCTTGTAACTTAATCTTTTTTGTCTCCTTATAAATAGGATAAGAACTAAAGGAAAGGGGATTTTCCTAGTTTCACTTTTGTAAAATTTCTTTTTACAATTTTAATGAAGAGAAGCCATTTTTGGCCCACCTATTTTGGGGAGAAATTTTGATTTTCATGATACGTGTATGGAATTTATTCTATTGTTTCGTTGAGTATTGGAGTTGTAGTAAGAATGTTTCATTACAATGTTGAGTATTTTGATGTAATGAATGCATTCTTGTTTTTATTTCACTCTCAAATGTTAGTAAGTATGAAACTTTAATTAATTGTTTAATCTTAGACTCTTTTGAGCTCTACATTTAGTTATTTATATTTCTTCTTTTATAAAACTAGTTATATGTGTAGTGTTGTGTTTGCATTTTCAATTACTCTCTTTTAGATAGGAAACCCTGGAATATATTTGCACTTTGTATATAGAATGGAATTTCATTTGCTTTTGCATTTGGTATTCTAAGATTTAAAAGAATCTTTAAAACCTATTAAAGGTTGTCATGCTAGAATCTAGATGAGCAGAACCAATTGGGACTTCTCACTAGGAAGAACCCCACTATTGAAGATAAATTTTTTCTCTATCAATACCTACTTAGGGAAAAAGTGACCAATAGGATTGAAATTATGATGCCAAAATTTCATGAAAGGACTTTCACTACTCAACATAAACCTATCAAATTAGAAAAACTCTAATTTGACCATATTTAAAAAAAAACAAAAAGCCTCTAGAAAAACAAAAACCTATCAAATTAGAAAAACTCTAATTAGATTTGTAATGAAGCCTCGATGTGTATTTTGGTCAAACTTTTCGAATATGGTCAAGTTAGAGTTTTTCTGGTTTGATCGGTTTATTTTGAGTAATG
The DNA here is from genome assembly GCA_032191745.1 of Picea mariana. Lineage (NCBI taxonomy): Eukaryota > Viridiplantae > Streptophyta > Pinopsida > Pinales > Pinaceae > Picea > Picea mariana. Next base: position 8,873 of record JASDQU010508356.1, on the reverse strand, counting down.
AAAGACTTTTCATGAAATTGTGGCATCATAACTTCAACCTTGTTGATTACTTTTTGCCTACACAGGTGTTGATGGAGAAAAATGTCATCTTAAACATTGGGTGTTTTCCCTAGTGATAAGTCCCAATTGGTCCTCACATTGTTTGGAATAGGGAGATCATCTAGATTCTGGCATGACAACCTTTAATGGGTTTTAAATATTTTTTTAAATCTTAGAATACTAAATGCAAACACAAATGTGATTCTATTCTATATGCAAAGTGCAAATATATTCTAGTTTTTCCTACCTAGGAGAGAGTAATTGGAAATGAAAGCACAACACTGGACATCTAACTACTATTATATTCAACAAAGAATATATTGAGTTAATAAAAGAAGAAATATAAATAACTAGATGTAGAACTTAAAACAATATAATATTAAAAAACTAATTAGAGTCCCATACTTACTACTTTAGACAAACATTTGAGAGAGAAATATAAATAAGAATGCATTCATTATACATGAGAATAGTCAATGTTATAATGAAACATTCTTACTACAACTCCAATGCTCTAAAAACCAATAGAAGAAACTCCACACACTTGAAACATGAAAATCAAAGTCTCTCTACAAAATAGATGGGCCAAAGATGGTTTCTCCTCATTAAAGTTCTATAAAAAAATTCTATTTATAAGCAGTCAAACAAGATTCAATTACAAGAAGTTCAACATTTTCTTGGACTACTTGAGGTGTTGGGGTCTTGTGTAACTCCTTATTTTTTTTGTACATAACTATTGAATTAATATTCACATGAAAGTTTCATTGATAACATTGGAATAAGGGAACACGTGATACCGTAATTGAATTGAGGAAAGATTCCACTTTGTTATTTTAGTGATTTTCTCCAATTTCCCAACAAATGTTTTAATTAATCCTATCTACATAGTTGAGACATCAATGATAAAAATGATGGTTTGTTATGTAGCTCTAATGTGATCTTCTAATACTTTACTTATTTTATCCTATGGTCGGAAGTGCTCCCATTCTCTAAATTCTAACTAGATGTATTTGCTAGTGATCTTCTCTACTACTCGCCACAATCTTTTCCCACTAGAAAATTCTTCATTTTATGCCGAAATCAATGATAGAAAGCATAGTTTGTTATGTATCTCTAATGTGATATTATAATTCTTTACTTAATTTATCCTATGGTCGGAAGTTTTCACATGCTCTAAACTCTAGCTCGATGTATTTTCTAGTGATCTTCTTTACTACTTGCTACAATCTTTTCTGACTAGAAAATTCTTCATTTTTCATGCACCCATTGACTGGAATTTCCCCAAACACTTAACTCAATATCTGTTGGCACTTGACCAAGTTTTAGGAGATCCTTGTTCAATTTCGACCTAGTTTGGGACTTCGACACCCTGTCGAAGATGGAGTGCAAGACGAAGTAGAGATCTCAGCCCCTTTTTTGGGTCCTTTTTGGGAATTGGGATTATGTAACGGGTATGGGATGTCGACCCATGGGTTTACCCATGTTTAGGCCTATTTTTTAATGTATAAATAGATGTCTAGGCTATGTAAGAAGGGGAATCTAAGGGAGATACATATCTGTGTGATATTGAACTAAGTGCTAAGTAAGGATTGTAAGAGCTCTGTGCATTCTGTGTGAGACTTGTAGGGCTACGTGCAAGTAATTGTAAGAAGGTTGGGTGATGTACCCTAGCTAGAAGAAGGAGGATATGGTGAAGTGCACTCAGATCTCTTGTCTTCTGCGGAGTAGGATTTTGATGCTATGTTCCTGTAAGAAACTTGACAGAGATAGATAGATATGTTTATGCTTTGTGCTAATGATGTATATGGATGTAGATCTGACCTATGTGAATATGCTTAGTTCTTGAACCTGCTAGATTTAATTTACCTCTTTATGATAAGTGCTAGATACATCAGATATGAGTGAATGATGCGATGCTCTATTTTATCCGTACAGTAGATAGTGGTTAAATATTGATGAACTATCGATGCTAAGTTCTCTTTTAAGTATTACAATCACGGATCCATGTATGAGATAAGGTTGCAGACACCTAAGTCCTGCAACCACCCCTGCCTCTACCTCGGGTGAGACTTCATCTGCTTCGCAGGTTTTGCTGAAAGGGCCAGTAGTTAGGTTTTTGTTGGTGCATTGTTGTAGTGTTGAACCTTGGGTCTTCCCCTGTGCCAACAAATGGTTCCATTGCCGGGAACTGAAAATGTGATTACTAGGAACTGAGAAAGAAGAAGATTTGTGAAAAGATCCGAACTGAAACTGTGAAATATTTGTGCATAGATCTGTCGCTCTAGTGCACATTATTCTACTTGATTTATAAAGATCTAAAGAAAGAAGCCCGATCTGGAGAAAAGAGGTAAGATCTGCAAGATCTGTTCTCTGATAAAGGTAATAATAGTGAAAATTTCTAGATCTGAAAGATTTGTTCTTCGTAGAAGTAAGATAAGTGGAAATTTTTGTTTCTAAAGAATGAATCTAGGTATGTTTGATATATTATGTCCTAGCTTGAAAACTAGGGCACTAATAGATGAAAGAAGGTTTGATATGAGTAGATCTGATAAGAATAGTGAAAGATATGTTATACCTATGCATAGAAAGAATGTTTGGACTAACAACTGGATGCAGGATCCTAGAAAGAAATGTTTGCAGGTTAGCTACCATGATTCTAGTGCGCAGTACAAGAAAGGATGGGGATCATCTAAAAGAAAGAGAGGATTAACCCTCTGTTATAGTTGCAGAAAACCAAGACATCTTGATAAGGAATTCCCTGGGAGAAGACTTAGTTGTCTATGCTGGAAATATATGGACCATGAAGTATTGGATTGTCCTAGAATGATTGTTAAGCTTGAAGGAATGAACATGAGACATGAAAACCCTAAGGCAGAACCCCATAAAGAGTCAGAGAAAGTATTTCTACATATGAAAGAAACCCTGAATAACCACCGACATGTCAGTTTATCAGAGGTCTTTAAAGAAAAAGAATGCCTTGAAGCAAGAATAGGAGACTTCAGCATTGACTATGTTCTAGATGAGGAAAAATAGGTGAATATCATGACATAAAGAACTTGGGAACTTGTAGGAAAGCCTACTATGATTCCTTCATTGGGAGGAATATAATTATTTAGAGGAAAGCTGATAAACCTATGTGGAAAGCTCACCCAGATACCTATGAATGCTAATGGAACTTCGACAGAGGAGGAATTTGAAGTTGTTAAATTCATTGAGGATAATGCTCCATTTACTATGTTTCTCGGAAAACTCTGGATTGAAAGAGATCAGGCCAGAAGGAAAGAAGAAAAAGAAGTTTTAGAGCAGCAGAAGCAAGAGTTAAAATAATTCATGACTAGAAGGATCGCACACTTGGTTGAAGAACAAAAGAACATATCAAAGATATTTAATGACAGATACCTGTATGTCAAAGTTGCAAGATCATTAGAAGACCTACAGAAGATTGAAGTACCCATTCCAGATAAAGAAGAAGTATCACCCTCAAATTTTAGGAAAGAATCTCAACAGCGTGAAGTAACTATGCCTAAAGAAGATAAGAATCAGAATGGAAAAAGGCATACCGAGACGAAGCTCGCTGGGAAAAAGGCTAGGAAGATAAGTAATAAGAGATCTAAGATCGACAAGTTACAGAAGGTTCCAGAGGGAACTTTGTAGAAGGAAAATTTTAAAAATTGCAGCTTCACTGGAATATCAGAACAATGTCCCATGGCACTTTGCCATGGTGAAGCAATATAATTGTTAGGGAACAATATGATCATTCAACCGACCCACCGAACGGGCATAAAGGAATTTATGGTTCAGCACCAGACCATTGAACCGTGTTGTAATGGACAAAACAGATATAATGAAGGCTTCTCGCCCGTTTCAAGAGATCCGTTACCAAGTTTTCTATTTATCCCGTCGCACCATGCACTGGGAGCACTTTTGCTAACCGTGAATTTGAGCTCGCAAACTTGTTGATTTCACACAGTGAATATTTCTCTATTTCCCTCTATCTCATTGCAGTGTCTAATTTACTCTTTGAACCCGAGATTTCCAACCCCGAGTTTGTATGTCAGATGAGTTGAGCGTTGTAGAGAAAGTTGTTGAAGAAGATCTGATCAACCTCATGACTGAAAGAGTCATGTCAATGTCTATAGGTGTACAAGATTCATCAACGAGAACAATGCAGGATTCTTTGTCGACTTCTCGCAGATCTAGACCATCCCGACCATCAGCATAAAAGAGAACCAAGAATAAATATGAACTCATAAATGAAAAAGTGATTCCAACCATATTTCCTGATTACATCCAGCCTCTGGATGGCGCGGTGAATCGTGATAGTGTACCATGAGATTTTGAGTACACCATAATTACTGCGTACCTCCCGAAGGGGATACGCGCAGTTCGAATAGACCAGGATAAGATCGAAGCACTAAATTTCAACGACTTCAACCTCAGAGATCGCAAGGGAAAAATTCAAAGGTAATCCCTTAACAGTGGACTATGGACCTCGCGTAGTCCACCCTGCTGAATGTCATGAAGATCCCACACTTCAGAAGACACCAGGAAGTCAACGTCTATGTCAAGTTGTTACTTTCGTGTTACCATGGTGGTTACTTATGGCTAGACCGCCGCATTACAGTTGACCCAACACTGATCCACAAGATCACAGGCCTGAGTATGCAAGGACCTAACACACAAGACTTTTTTCTAGGAAAATCTACAGATCGCGCACTAGCACAAAATATCAAGGACACCTATGGTGATGTCGAGAAGGGAACAAGAGGCTACAAGGTAGCTTCTATCTAGAGTGGCACAGTGCGCCTTGCAATTCAACTAATATCTAGGAAGTTAGTAAGAAAGGAGCGACCTTCCCAGACATAGATCCATTCAAACCGCTTGTCGCGAAGTTCGCTGCCTTGTGGTATTCCACTGATATGAACAAACAGTGGCAGTTGAATGTTGTGTTCCATACATACTACCTCTAGCTAAAGAGATCCATTGAAGCCAAGCCTAGCATGACTCCAGATACCTTACATAAGTTCCGACCCCTAATAAAGTTCACTGCAGATAGGCACTTCACCTACATTACAACGCGAGTAGATGAACATATAGATCAGCTCCAGAAATATTATAAGCTTACAGAAGAAGACCTTGAGGAAATCACTAAGGAATGGTTTGTTGAGATCCTTGTTAAAATATTGTGCAACTGCAAAGAATATTCTTATCCCCTTTTGTGGATACAGATAAAATATATTTATTATTGATTAGATCAATCCCCTTTTGTGGATTGATCGTGTTAGGCATTGTAATTGACCAAATCCCCTTTTGCAGATTGGTCAAACCCTAATTGTAATAGCCTAAATAAGAAGTCGGCCCCAGAACATATTAAAGGTGGTTATAACCACCCAGAAGAAGAAGTCGGCCCTGCCAGTGAAGAGACACTTCCACACGTGTCAGAATTGTATAAATAAGAGAGGCCAACACCTCATTTAGACACACACTTAGCTCACTCATATAGTGTGCAAGTATTGAAGGAAGCTGCAATTACCGGTTGCCGGAAGAAGGAAGAGAGAGAGAGAGACGCATCCTTGGGAGGGGAATTTCTTTGTTGTTTGGTTCATTGTCTTGGCATTGTATTGGCTATCTATATTAAGGAAGTTTTGTTGGGTTTTCTTCCCCATGAGGGTTTCCCAGGATAAATGTTGTGTATCTTGTGATTGTATTTCTCTCAGTGATCCTATATATGATATTGTTATCTAGTAAATTGAAAGGTAACCTAATAATAGCTTAAACTCTAACATGGTATTAGAGCTAAGCTGAAGAGAGCATCTTTCATAGGAAAAAGAAAAACGTCATTGTTGTCATACAAGAAAATTAGGGCTTTTATGAAATAAGAATTTCAGCGTCAAAACCATCTAGAAAAGTGCACCCTACGTCAAGGAACACTTTGGAATCTTCAGCGCACCTTTTCAATGGCTAGATCTCCCGAAAAGTAAAACCCTAGTTTTCACAAAGTACCAGAAGTACCAAAAAACCAGAGTACCAGAAGTACCAGAGAACCAGAAAACCAGAAGTACCAGAGAACCAGAAGTACAGGAAAACCAGAAGTACCGGAAAACCATAAGTACCGAAAAACCAGAAGTACCGGAAAACCAGAAGTACTGAAAAACCAGAAGTACCGAAAAACTAGAAGTACCAAGAAACCAGAAGTACCAAAAAACCAGAAGTAGCAGAAAACCAGAAGCACCAGTCCAGAAATTTGCTGGTCTAGTTTCAAGGGTAAAAAATTGGAATTTTCAGAAACTGACTATACCAGCATACTCGCCTCAGTCCAACGCATCTTTTTGTGAGTTCAATTTTCAAATCCAATAAATTTGATTTTTCTATTATTTCTATAAGCGCGGAGGGCCAGGGTTTCTACTACAAGAAAGAATGGATACCAGTATGAGGGTAGAAGACAAGCTGGAAGGATTTGGAAATTTCAGATCTTGGAAGCATAGGTTGCAGATGATTCAAGACAAGAATGATCTCTTAGAACATGTTACAGTGGGTGTACCAGAACCAGAGGGAAACGAAAGCATCAAGCACATGTGGGAGAGGAAGAGGAATCTCCTCCATCAAAGAAAGCTTCAACAAGAATTGAGGATTATGTACTTTAAGTTGAAGATAGTTGATCTGAAGAAATATAGCAAATGGTAAAGTCTGTAGAGCCTCCCCACACAAAAACAAAAGATAAGTATTCATGTTTATTTTTAGTATCTTTCTTACTTTAATACTTTATCATTACAAGTTAGTCTTTTGTGAGAATGTTAATTAACCTCGTTTTATTTCAGTGTCTATGTAGACTTATGAAGGAAGTATCAAAGAAGAGGATAAAGAAAGAGATAAATATTTATTTCAGGTATGATCACTCATGAGAGTGACAAAGGTATGTGTTTAGCTATGATAGTAAGGGAAAAATTTGGTAATTTCATAGCTAGAGTGAAAAAGAGTTCAA
>JASDQU010508355.1:24744-40624 GCA_032191745.1 Picea mariana | reverse complement strand
TATTATTATTGTTGTTATTGGATTAATCCCCATTATGGATTAATCATGTCAGTAATTGTATAAGGACCAAATCCCCTTTTGCGGATTGGTCATCGGACAATTATAAAAGGCAGAATAAGAAGTCGGCCCCAACATTTATTATGGAAGACCCAAAATTAATTAAAGGTGGGTTTACCCACCCAGAGTGAGAGGTCGGCCCTACCAGTGGTGACCTTTCACACGTGCCAGTTTTGTATATATAGGAGGCTAGCACCTCACTTCTAACACACAACTCACTTGCTCATTCTCTTATGAGGCAAGCTGCAATTACCAGTTGGAGAGAGGGAGAAGAGTGGAACATCTCTTGGAGAGGACTATATGTATTGGTTTGAGTTATCTCTTGAACATTGTATAAGCTATTTATGATAAGGAAGTTTTTGCTGGGTTTTCTTCCCCTAGAGGGTTTCCCAGGATAAATGTTGTGTCTCTCATGAATGTGTATTTCTCAGTGATCTTGTTCTTATGATGCTCTTATCTATTGAAATGAAAAGAACTATAATAATGGCATAAACATTAACATATTTACCGTGGTTCACCCCCACCCTGGGGCTACGTCCACAAAGTCTTCTTCTTTATTAGCTTCAGTTAATCAGGTTACAGCATAGAGCCATCCAAATCCCTCTTCGCATAGGACATAAGATCTACACAGCTTGCTAGATCCTTCTTCCTTGCACTAAAATCATAGAGCCTTCTACAATATCCTGCACTTAGTCTCTTACAGTATGCACAAATCATTTACAATCATTACCAACACTTAGCACAACTCGCAACTCTTCGATCACATAGATCGCACTCTCCTACTCTTCTCTCCCCCTCTTTCACTTACTTCGCCTATACATCTATTTATACATACAATAGTGGGCCTAAGCATGGGTAAACCCACGGGCCGACATCCCTTTCCCATTACATTATCCCCAAAAACCCAAAAAGGGCCCAAAAAGGGGTCTAGCTTCCATGATTTCCACTTCACGTTGCGCTCCATATTTGACAAGCTGTCGAAGTCCCAAAATGGTCAAATATGACCAAGTGTTACTCAAAACTTGGTCAGGGCCAACAGGCCCCCAACACTCACCTGTGATTCGTCCCGAGTCACTCAGGTCTGGGTAACTTTGCCTCAAAGGTCTTGATAATGGCCCGAGCTGCTTCGACTTGTCTCTATGCTACTGCTTCTTGCTCAACAAATTCCTGAACAACTGCTTCGGTGATAGGTCCTTCCAATTGCTACTTGACTGTAACAACTACTTGTTCTAGTAGTGTTCCTTGGCCTTCAATTTCTTCAAACAGTAGGTAGGCCACCTCCTAGCTCGACTGGAGTTTTTGGGTGACTTTCATCACTCTATTCTGCATGGTAAGAATGAGTTGTTGGGCAGTGCATTGTTCCTGCAATCTCTTCATCCTCTCGATGGGTGACAGGAGCTTGAGCTGCACCTGTACTGTATCTGCGTGTTGCTTTGCTTCCTGGAGTTGGGACTCCAGTTTCTTCAACTCTGGGTCTTTAGATAGTTATTCATATATCTGTGCATTTCTACTACTTAGCTGTTTACATTCTACAACAAGTGTTTTAATCCTCTCGATTGCGCTCTGAGCATTTAATTTTCACTAGTTGCACACTTCTTGTGGAGTCTGTGGTATGGTCTGAAGCTCTAATTCCATGACCCTTTGTTGAAGTTACTGAATAACTTTAGCCTGCTTCATCACTTGTCTCTCTATGGGCTCTTTGGCCTTCTTCTCTAAGTCGGTCGCAGAGCAAAATGCTCTGTTGACTTCTTCTTCAATTCCTATCTTCTTTGCGAGCAGCTGCTCTTTCTCTTTTTGGATATTCTCTCTGTCTTCTTCAAATTTTACTTGGAGAGCATTCTTCTCTTGTTGCACAGCTTGGTGTTGTTCAATAATTTCCTCTTGTGGTTTATTTAGGGCCTGGGTGACCTGCGCTTTTTCTTCCTGAGCATGTCGAAGGCGTACTTCGACTGTATCAGCAATCTTGCAGAGTTGAACTGATTCATCTTCCACTTCTGTTGTTTCTTATGGAAGATGTGCAATAGAGATTGCTCGGCTAGATTGGAGTGCTTGTTGTACTCCTTGGAGCATGATCTCAATTTGGCTATACATTTGTTCCTGCTTCGCCTCTTGCTTCTCTATGATTTCCTTTGAAGCATCATTGACCACTGCAACAATGAAATCAAAGTCATCCAATGTGAGGGAAGTTCGCATCTTGGTTACAGGGGTTCTTGGCTTCTTTCTAGAGGAAGATTTCAGAGGTGAGACCTTCCTTTTCTTCGATGAGTCTTCTTCGTCCCTAGGCGGTGGTACTTCGACTTTCTATTGTTCAGTTTCTATACCTTCTTTGTCATCACCTTCTTCATCTAGTGTAATGGAAGTCGTCCTTATAGATAGGCTGTCAACATCCTGGACTTCTTCAGTCTTCTTCGTCATCTTTTCTTTCTTTGTCTTACTGGGCCCAGGTGTATCCTGCGTAGTTCCGGGGCTGTCGATGTCAGAAATTTCTGCAGGGTCTGCTGAAACAAGGAGGTCCACTGACCATTCCTTGGTGATCTCTTCCAGGTATTCTTCTGTCAGCTTATAATAGGACTGAATTTGTTCCTGGTGCTCATCAACGTGTGGGGTTAGGTATATAAAGTGGAAATCCACGCTGAAATTTATCAGAGTTCAGAATCTCTGTAAAGTGTTCGAGGTTATGCGAGGTTCAATCCTTATGGTTTCTTTCAATTGGTTATAGTACGTGTGGAAAATGACATTCGATTTCCATTGCTTGCTCATTTCGTTCGAGTACCATAATGTACTAAACTTCATGGATAGTGGCTCAAACGGGTCAAGGTATGGGAAGGTTGCACCTTCCAGTAGCTCCCATGCAATAAAAGCGATCAGTATCAGGAGCCAGCTAAAATGGAATTCATGCCCCTAATCCTGGGCTTCTCTGCAGTCAATCTCTAGTTGATTCACCAAGTACTTCGACCAGTTCATCTATAGTCCCTCTGCGCACTTTCCTGCGAGGTCAACTACAAAACCAGATACTTGTGTTGGTCAACTCTTGCGTACCAACTTCCCTACGATTAGTTGGCATGCGAGGCACACTGTGCCACTTTCAATANTCAACATCGCCATAGGCTTCTTTGATCTTCTGCGCAAGAGCGCGGTCTGCGGTCTTTCTAGGGTAGTACTCATGGGGATCAGGGCCCTGCATGCTAAGCCCGGTGATCCTATTGATCAACACCGGATCAACAGTTATGCGATGGTCTAAGCATAGGTATCCTCCATGGTAACTTGCTAGCAACAATTTTACACAAGCATTCACCTCCTAGTGTCTACCGAAGTGCGATATTTTCATAACGTTGAGAAAAGTAGACTACGCGAGGTTCATTGTCCATTGCTGAGGGATGAGCTTCAAATTCTTGCCCTTAGTTCTCGTCAAGTACTTATACGGGGCAAGCATGCTGTAAAATTTACAGTCCCCCATGTTGAAGTTGCAAAACTTCAACGTTGTAACCTTGTTTTGATCTACGCGCTAGGTGCATACTCCTTTTGGTAGATATGCATCGACTAGGGTGTATTCAAAGTCTCTAGGGACACTGTCCCTATTAATCTCACCACTCAGAGGGGGTATGTAAGCTGGTAGGATGGATGGCACTAACTTCGCATTGGCTATGCCGTCCTTATGCTTAGTTCTTCTCTCTGCGTCGGCTTGAGATGTTCCTTCTTGAGCATTCGACGGGGAGGCTTGCACTCCTCTCGTCGATGATGCTTGGAATCTAGTGGACATTCTTCTTTCCTACATGACTCTCTCAGTCATTAAATTGAGAAGGACCTCTGTGATGGATTCCTCAAGTGCGGTGAGCTCGTCGGACATATGCACTCGGGAAAGATAATTGGGGTCACGATGATCTCAAAATACTGCACTAGGATGAACAATCTGCTTGTAATATTCACTGTAGATAATCACTAGTTCTGTGAGCTTCAAATTTTCAGTTGGCAAAAGTGTTCTTCAGGCATGGCACGACGAGCTAAATAGGAAATTCATCAACGGTCTACTTGCAATGGGTATGAATCTTCCATGAACATTGATCCATTCGTTATGGCGTGGTCCAACGGTCTGGTGGTGATCCTTTAATGTTTTTTTGTCCGTTCAGGGTGAAAGTCGAACGGGTATATTGGTCCAATGGCTATATTGCTTTGCCATGACGAAGTGCCATATGTCATTGTTCCGATATCCCGACAAAGGTCAATTCCTGTGATTTTTCCTTCTACAAAGTTTCCTCTGGAATCTTCTGTAACTTTTCAATCTTGGCTCTCTTCTTACATAGCTTCCTAGTCTTCTTCCCAGTGAGCTTCGTCTCATTCATCCTTTTTCCATTCTGATTCTTATCTTCTCTCGACATAGTCACTTCGCGATGCTGAGATTCTTTCTTCAGATCTAAGGGTAATACTCCTTCATCATATGGATTATGTATTTCATTCTTTTGTGGTTCCTCTAATGCTCTTATAGATTCGAAATCCAAGTCCCTAGTGTTCAATAGCTTAGATCTGTTCTCTTGTTCCTCCATCAAGTAGGCGATCCTTCTAGTCATAAATTCCATGAGTTCTTGCTTCTTCTTGTTCTAGGGATTCCATTTCTTCTTTTCTCCAGATCTGGTCTTTTTCAATCCAGATCTTGCCTAACAAAGATGGAAATGGGGCATGGTCCTCAATAAATTTAATAACTTTGAATTCTTCCTTTGTTGAAGCTCCGTGGGTACTCATAGCTATCTGGGTAATCCTGCCACATAGGGTTACCATTTTTCCTTTAAACAACCCTATTTTTCCTAGTGAAGGAACCATAGCAGGCCTTCCTAGGTTTTCCCAAGTACTTTCTATCATAATGTTCATATGTGTTCCCTCATGCAAAGCACAGTCAATGTCGAAGTCTCCTATTCTTACTTTGATTTTCTCCTTTTCTTTGAAGATCTCTGACAAACTAGCATCTTTATGTTCATCCAGGGTTTCTTTCATTTTCAGTAACATAATCTCTGATTCTTTCTGGGGTTCTTCTATAATCTTAGTCTCTTGATATCCTTCAGAGTTTTCTTGCTCCATATTCATCTTTTCAAGTCTAGCAATCATTCTAGGGAAATCCAGTACTTCATGGTCCATAGCCTTACAACAAAGGCAACTAGGGTTTCTCCCAGGGCATTCCTTAGCAAGATGTCCTGGTCTTATTCAAATTTAACAAAGAGCTAATCCTCTCTTTCTCTTCAATGATCCCTAGCTTTTCTTGTACTGCTTGCTAGGGTCATAATGGCCAGCTTGCAAAAATTTCTTTCTAGGATCCTGCATCCATTGGTTAGTCCAAAAATTCTTTCTATGCATAGGTATAACATATCTTTAATTATTCTTATTAGATCTATTCATATCAAACGTTCTTTCATCTAACAATGCCCTATTTTTCAAGCTAGGACAAAATCTATCAAGCATACCTAAATCCATACTTTAGAAAAAAAAAATTTCACTTCTTTTACTTCTACAGGGCACAAATCTTCCAGATCTAAGAAATTTTAACTATTATTACCTTTATCAGAGCACGAAGATTACATATATTACTTCTTTTACTTAGTATCAACCTCTTTTCTTGCAGATCTGACTTCTTTCCTTTAGATCTATCCTTCCTTCTTTAGCACAAAGATTTTCAGATCAAGTGGATCACTACGCACTAGGGCATAGATCCACGTACAGATCTTTCAAATTTTCAGGATGAATCTTTGCACAAATCTTCTTCTACTTAGTTCCCATCAATCACAGTTTCAGGTACCGGCAACAGAACCATTTGTTGGCACAGGGGCAGACCCAAGGTTCAAATCTACAACAACGCACCAAAAAAACCCTAACTACCGACCCTTTCGGCAACACCTGCGAAGTAGATGAAGTCTCACCCGAGGTAGAGGCAGGGGTGGTTGCAAGACTCAAGTGTCTGCAACCTTAGTTGGGACACAAATATGTGATTATAACATTTAGAAATCACCTAGCATATATTATTCATCATTATTCAATCCTTATGATACTTTACAGATAGCACAGAGCATCGCAGTATGTACTTAGATCTAAGATAATTTAGCACTTAGCCACAACAATATAGATTAGATTCGACAGATCAAGCACTAAGAATATTACATACCAGATCTAACATTCATTCATATCTCAGAAGCACAAAGCATAAATAGATCTATCTAAACACATCAAAGCACTTAGAAAAGGAAGAGACAAACACATCAGGTTGAGGCACATAGAACAACACATAGATTTACTGTGGTTCACCCCCACCTTGGGGCTACGTCCACAAAGTCTTCTTCTTTATTAGCTTCAGTTAATTAGGTTACAACACATAGCCATCCAAATCCCTCTTCGCATAGGACAGAAGATCTGCGTAACTTGCTAGATCCTTCTTCCTTGCACTAAAAGCACAGAGCCTTCTACAATATCCTGCACTTAGTCTCTTACAGTATGCACAAAGCATTTACAATCATTACCAACATTTAGCACAACTCGCAAATCTTTGATCACATAGATCGCACTCTACTATGCTTCTGTCCCCCTCTTTCACTTACTTCGCCTATACATCTATTTATACATACAACAATGGGCCTAAGCGTGGGTAAACCCACGGACCGACATCCCTTTCCCATTACATTATCCCTAAAAACCCAAAAAGGACTCAAAAAGGGGTCTAGTTTCCACGATTTTCGCTTCAGGTTGCGCTCCATATTTGATAAGCTGTCGAAGTCCCAAAATGGTTAAATATGACTAAATGTTCCTCAAAACTTGGTCAGAGCCAACAATCCACCACCATCGTGATGGAATCATGTTGCTTCATTGTTCTGGGAAGCTTAGTAATAAAATAAATCGTAATGACTTCCCACTTCCATTCTAGAATGGGAAATGGTTGTAGCAAACTTGATGGGTGTCTATACTATGTATTTACCTTTTGGCATTCTATACATCTGGCTATGTAATTAGACACTTCCTTCTTCATCCTTGGCCAAAATATATTGGCTTCTCACAACTGCAATTGTCTCTGATATCTTGGGTGCTCAGCATATGGAACATTGTGCATTTCCTTCAGAACTTCATTTTTCAGCTCATTGGAATTCAACACATATACTTTTCCATTGTACATGAGAATTCCATCTTCTTTCAGCTCATAAAAATTAAATTTCCGCTAAAAATTACTTTGTTGTAATGTTTCTTTTATTTTCACAAATTTTTTATTTGAATTTTCTACTGCAATAATTTGATCTTTTGAATTTGTCCTATACATGTTGATGGATGCCACATGCACTTCATGAGCTCTTTTGCTGAATGCATCAACCACTTGATTTTGTTTGCCTATTATTTGATTAATTTCGAAGTCATATTCACTCGGAAATTCCATACATATAGTTTGTCTATCATTTAGTGTTGTATGTCCAAAAAAATGCTTTAGACCACATTGGTTTGTCCTTATTTCAAACTTCTTACCCATAAGGCAATTCCTCCACATTTTTAATGCATGTATAATCGTTGCTAACTCCAAATCATTTGTAGCATAATTCCTCTCATGCTCTTTTAATTTTTTGGACTCATAGCATATCACATAGTCCCTTTGATTGAGAACTCCATCAAGTCCTTCCTTGCATACAGTGGTGCACACAAAATTTTTTTGATTTGGATCTGCAATCTTCAATATTGGTTCACTTGTGAATATTTCCTTCAACCGTTGAAAAATCTCTTTACACTTTGAAGTCCATTCAAATTTCACTCCCTTCTTTTGCAAAGAAGTGATTCAAATTGCAATTCTTGAGAACCCTTTTATGAATCTTTGGTAATAACCGTAAAGACAAATTAATGATATGAAATCTGTCACATTATTTGGCACTGGCCGTCCTCTAATGGCCTCTATCTTCTCAGGTTCAACTTCTATCCCTGCTGCTGAAATTATATGCCCCAAGTAGTGAATCTTCTTTTGGTAAATCATGCACTTACTTAGCTTAGCATACAATTTATGATCTCTTAAAACTTGCAACACCATTCTTAAATGTTTCTCATGTTCCTCTTCTAATTTAGAATAGACAAGGATACCATCTAAGAACACAATCACAAAATTGTCCAGGTGCTCCCTGAACACTCCATTCATTAGGCACATAAAAACTGTTGGGGCATTTGATAGCCCAAATGGCACTACTATGAATTCATAATGCCCATACCTTGTTCTAAATGTTGTCTTGCTTATCTCTTCTTCCTTTATTCTTACTTTATAATAGCCTGATCTCAAGTCAATATTTTAAAATATTCTTGCACCTTTCAGTTGATCAAACAAATCATCAATTCTTGGCAAAGGATACTTATTATTTATGGTGAACTTATTAAATTTCTTGAAATCAGTACACAACCTTAAGTTTTGATAGATTTCTCTATTTATTTAGTGTCAAGAGATTCCCCGGTGTCAAAAACACCTTACCTAATGAGTACACTAGAGTTAAAAGGATTATAAATGCAGTTGGAGGAATTGCTGAAGAAAGGGCACATACGCCCAAGTTTTTCGTCTTGGGGAGCACCTGTACTCTTTGTCAAAAATAAAGATGGGACTTTGAGGCTGTGTATTGACTTTTGACAGTTGAATAAGTCCACCATAAAGAACAAGTACCCTCTACCTAGAATTGATGACCTCTTTTATCAGCTAAGAGGAGCAAAGATATTTTCAAAGATAGACCTTAGGTCAGGATACCATCAGGTAAGAATCAAGGAACACGACATCCATAAGACAACCTTCAGAACCAGGTATGGGCATCGTGAATTTGTAGTGGTGCCATTTGGATTGAAAAATGCATCGACTATCTTTATGTGCTTAATGAATGACATATTCAAAAATTATTTGGATAAGTTTGTCATAGTATTCCTGGATGACGTACTTGTCTATTCCAAGTTTGAAGAGGAACATGAGCATCACCTAAAATTGGTATTGCAAGTGCTGAGAGAAAAAAAGTTGTATTCCAAGCTAAGTAAGTGTTCTTTTTACCAAGAACATATCCATTACTTGGGACACATTATTTCAGAGCAAGGCATAGCAGTGGATCTAGAGAAGATTGAATCCATTAGAGGACGACCAATGCCAAAGAATGTTTTAGAAGTCAGATCTTTTATGGGGTTAGTTGGTTACTACATAATATTCATAGTAGGGTTCTCTAAGATTTCTCATCCCATCAATTCTTTGCAAAAGAAGGGAATTAAATTTAAATGGACATCTGAACCTAAAGAGAACTTTAATTTGTTGAAGGAGTTACTTAATAGTGCCCTTGTGTTAAATATTTTTGACCCAAATGAAAGTTTTGTGGTAAGCACAGATGCATATAAGGAATGTCTTGGTGGAGTCCTCACTCAAAATGGACATGTCATTGGTTATGAGTCCAGAAAGCTTAAGGAACATGAGAGGAACTATTCCACACATAACTTAGAGCTTGCTGTCATTGTTCACACATGGAATATGTGGAGGCATTATCTCATGGGGAAGATATTTGAATTGAGAACAAACCACATTGGTCTGAAGTATCTTTTTGAACAACCAAATTTGAATGCCAGTCAAACAAGATGGCTGGAATTTTTAAGTGAATACAACTTTGATATCAAGCATATCAAAGGAAAATAAAATAAAATTGTCGATGCACTTAGTAGAAGAGTGCATCTCATGCATGCTACAACTGTTAGTATGCATTAGTCGGACTTGAAGAGAAGAATTTTAGATGTTGTTGTGACAGATATGCATTACCTACAGGTAAAGGAAAACTTACAGCAAGGAGATGTAAAATAGAAAATGAAAGAGTATGAGATAAAGGAAGATGGATTACTTATGCATAAAAATAGAATTTATGTTTCTAGTTCTAGAGAAATTAGGAATTTGGTATTAAAGGAAATGCATAATGTTCCATATGTTGGACATCTCGGTTACCATAAATCAATTACAACAATAAGAAGCCAATTCTTTTGGTTGGGGATGAAAAAAGATGTTGTTGATTACATCGCCAGATGTACGGAATGTCAGAGAGTGAAGGCTGAGCATAGACACCCAATGGGTTTGCTACAACAATTACCAATCCCAGAGAAGAAATGGGAAGTGATAACCATTGATTTTATAACTAAATTGCCCAAGACAACAAGACAACACGATTTAATCATGGTAGTGGTTGATAAATTGACAAAGGATGCTCATTTTGATCCTGTGAGAACAACTCATACAGTAGCTAATATTGCAGAAATTTACATGAGGGAGATTGCTGGGTTGCATGGGATACCCAGGACAATTGTCTCGGACAGAGACACAAAGTTTACTTCAAATTTATGGAATGGATTATTTAAAGGATTTGGTACAAATCTAAATTTTAGCACAACATACCATCCACAGTCATATGGGCAGACAGAGAGGGTCAACTGAGTAATTGAAGACATCTTGAAAATGTATGTGATGGATAAGCCATCTAAGTGAGAAGATTACTTGCACTTGGTTGAGTTTGCCTATAATAATGGGTATCAATTTTCATTGAATATGAGCCCATTTGAATCTTTGTATGGTAGGAAATGAAATACTCCAGTGAGTTGGGACAACCCAGTAGACAAAGCAATACATGGTCCATAATTGCTCAAGGAAATGGAAGATTGAATGGTTAAGATTAAGAAGAATTTAAAAGTCGCTCAGGATAGACATAAATTTTATGCAGATAAGAATAAGACAACAAGAGAATTTAAAGTGTGGGAGCATGTGATTTTGAAAATAAATCCCAAGAAGAGATCTTTGAATTTGGGTAGTTGTACAAAGATGGAAGCCAGATTCTGTGGTCCATTTGAGATATTGGACGTAATAGGAACAATTGCATACATGTTTGCATTTCCTTCTTCCATGAATGTGCATGATTTATTTCATGTCTCTTTGCTAAAGAAATATGTACATGATCCTAACCATGTTATTGATTGGCATCTGATTCAAGTAGAGACCGAGGGATACTTCACGTCCATCCAATGCGAATATTGGACAGAAAAGTAAAAATTCTGTGGAATCGAGCTATAGAGCTGGTAAAAGTTCAGTGGACATGCTACGGTTCTGAAGATGCTACCTGGGAGCATGAAGATGCCATGCGGGCAGAGTACTCGCATTTTTTTGAATAAATTTTGGACTTTTGATTCATGTTTTGTATATGCACTGAGGACAGTGCCAAAATAGGGGGGGGGATGTAACACCTTGGGTTTTGAGCCCCATATTAAATAATGTATCTTTTAATTACTGAGAGGCCAAAGTACCCAAACAATTAAAAAAGGCCAGTGTTCCTAAGAAATGTAATGTTTTGATCATTATTAATAATAAATGCATCGTTGGCTGCTAGATGGACAAGGACTAGAGTTATAGGGGGATATGATTCCACAAGAGAGGGGGCTTGAAGGGCTAAGAATTTATTTTATATTTTTAAATCACCCATTTTGTCTAATGGAGGAAATCAGTTACATGAGCTTCTTAGGGGGAAGGCCATGGGGTTCTTGATCCCCATGAATTACATAAACTTGTCCCTGGTCTGTTGGGGGGTTCTCATGTTCATTGATTATATCATTCGTTCTCTCTCTCTCAATCTCGTTATCGTTCTCAGCCTACTGTTGGTCGCTCTACCTTCATGCATCCAATCGGTGGTTTTATTTTATAAAATATAAGTGCTCTCTGTCATGGTATTATTTACCTGTGTATTATTTATTCATTTGTGTATTTATTTATCGTTTAATTCGATGTATTTAGAGTATGCATGCTTGTTCATTATGGTTGTACATGTCATATGCTTCATTTTTTTTATGTTTAGCATGAATCTTGATCAATGCACGTGAAACTTTCATGCATCCTTTCTATATAAAGTTTGAGCAAGTTTTGAATTAGTCCAGAGAATGAACTTGTGGTTAGCATGCCTATCCTGTGAGTGGCTGGGTATGTTACAACTACCTTTGTCCATCTATTCTTATTTTAAAAAATTTGAACACATTTGAAATAAGGAAATGAGAACAATACCCGAGATTATTTGTCGAAGGAGAATTTGACTGCTTTTACTAGAGTCGACTGTACTTGTAATAGGGTTTATTGTGTGCATTTACCTCATTTTATTCATGGGTAATTGTTTTAAACTTAAAAAATAAATAAAAATGGATTACATCAATGCAACACATTATTTATTTGGCTTACATAAGAGTGGAACCTATCATCACTTTGTGCATTTTGGGGGGAGCTAAAGTGGTTTCATAATACCACCCCTACATACTGAAATGAATAGGTGATAACACCTTATCACCTGTTAATATATTGTTCTGAATTTAGGCCTCTGACCCCTTGTTATCTAGCGTGCACTTTCACTAGCCTAAATAAGTTGAGTTGTCGATATTGGATCTATATGAATTGTTCAATCATGTCTATTGATTTTTCATTTCAAACCTTGTTTTATCTCTGTTGTGCTTATAGAAATATGGCAAAGTGATGTAGTACATAGGGTATCAAACCTAAACTAATGACTGAATGATAGGGAAAACTTGAAGTGAATGGAACTAAAACATAACCAATGTGGACCACTTAAACAAGAACAAACAAATACAGGATGTACATTCTCTATCTATATCAACAAAGAGGATACATACCAATGACATAGTGGGGTCAGTCTCTCATTTTCCTATTCTTCTCCTCTACACACTATCGTTACTTGCAAGTGTCGATCCAATGCAAATGTCAGTGGGTTACTCCTCTCCACATCTGTACTGGTAGGTGGGGTCGATCCAATGCAAATTGTAGTGGGTTGCTCCTCTACACACTCTCCTCATTGGTAGGTGGGGTCGAACTATGCAGTAGTCAACCAGTTTGGGAGATGGTTTATTTTCTCTAGGTTTGGTTCCATAGTGTTTTTATGGTTTGAAATGTATATTTTTTATTTTTTAATTGTTTGTAATGTAATTTACTCATATTTGTATTTAATATGTGTTTTATATTTATATGTAACGGTATATGCTTGAAGTGGAGGTAAGTTCCTATGCATTGAGGGTGAGAGGGAGAGAAATGGATGGAGGGAGAGAGCCAACAAGAGTCAACTATTTCATTTTTAATGACACTGTTAGCACATGCCTTGATTTTCCCTACCACCTAAAATATTTATACAAGATTCAGTCCATTCATGAATTTTCTCATAAATTAAGGGGATAATTCAGTTAGAGAACATTCATAGGGATTCCTTCATCTTATTATTCTAACACATTTAACTCATACAACCATGATCAAGGTTGTGGTCATTCCTGGTCTCTCAATATTTGTCCTAGTTAATATTATGCAGGCCCCATGTTGAACAATTGGGACCTATGGGATTAGAATTGAAATTTCTTTGAGGAATACAAAAATAGTTAGAGAACTAAGTTGAAGGTGTAGGGTTTGTGTCCAGGACCCTAGGAAGAGGTATGACCATAAGGATCTTAGATGGTATCAGGTGTGGGGGTCGTCGGGGCCGAGGTTAAGTTGGATTAGGTATAGGTGAGGTCCTTATAGGGATAGATGGGTCTACTAGGGACAAAGTGGAGGTAGTTGCTTCTTATGCACAGAGGGGGAGAGGGAGAGAAAAATATGAGGGAGGGAGAGAGCCAACAATATGATCCATATTTTTCATTTTTTAATGACACAATTAACACATGCCTCAATATTCCATTTCACCTCTATATACCTCCTCCTGTCTATACTCCTCCTTCCCTCCCTATCTCGTCATATCACTCACAACCTCTGATATTCTGCTCGGTCTCTCTCTCTATCCATCTCATTGATCTCAACCTATCACATTACTCTAACACACTCTCTCACTATCACATTACTCTCACATTATCATTGTACTCTCACACTCTCACACTATCATAGTACTCTCACACTCTCACACTATCACAATACTCTCACACTCTCACACATGCTGTCACACAATATCGATTGTAAGTAATTTAACTTACTTCATTTGTATCACACTCTCGATATTTCTTTCTCTCTCTCTCTCTCTCAAGTCTCTCTGCATATCACTCTTGACCTCTCTCTATCTCTATCAACCTCTCTCTATCCCTCTCACACTCTCACATACACTATCTCTCTCTACCCCCCCTCTTTGTCTTCCTCTCTCTCTATGCCCCTCTCTGTCTTACTCTCTCTCCCTCTCACTTCACACATTCTATCATATAATATCGATTGTGAGTAATTTAACTTACTTCATTTTTATATATCACACTCTTTACCTGTCTTCTTCTATTTCTCTCTCTCCATCTCACGAGTCTTGGCATCTCTCTCTCCCTCCCACACTCTCACACACTCTCTCTCTCTATCTACCCCCCTCTATGTATTCATCTCTCTCTACCCCCCTCTCTATATTCCTCTCTCTCCCTCTCACATCACACATTCTCTTTGTCTCCCTCTCTCTCCCTCTCAAACTCTCACACATTCTCTCATGTAATATTGATTGTGAGTAATTTAAATTACTTCATTTGTATCATAGTATCAACCTCTCTTATACTATTTATATCACTCTCAACCTCTCTCTATCCCTCTCACACTATCTCACACTCTCTATTTACCCCCCTCCCTGTTATAAAAACATGATCACAGAGCAATAAAATAAAAAAAATGCAGAAATAAAACACAGAAGATACACAATACAATAGAGACACAAATACACGTGGTTCACCCAGTGTGGGCTATGTCCACCAAAGAAATTTCTAGGTCCTTCCTTTATTATTATCCAACAAATGAAGGGATACAACCTACAACAAACCTGCTATAAATTCCTCTTTTTTCTCTCACAATATCCTCACTTAGAATACAATATCCGCAATGATACATAGCCGAAATACATTTCCCTCATAAAAGAGGGTTTCCTTCTAGGGAAAAAAACCCTAACATAACCTCTACCGTCAGATTTGTGACCTTATAATGAACGATCTAGATTTACTATGAAATTATAATATACATTTACAAGGGAATTTTTCCTTCAGGGGCTTCTCCCCTGAACCCCCATCGGGGGCCCTCTTGCCCCTGGACCCCACAGGAGGGGTAACCCCCCCTGCACTCCCTCTCATGGAGGAGTGTACATTCTTCCGGGGTGTAAAGTCTTCATGGTGTATAAACACAGCTAAAAACAAAGACCTCTGAATCATGAAGATAATTAGGCTCCACAACCAACAATCTCCCACTTGGAGACTGATCTCAATAGCTCCATCGTTGTTGTATATGTTGGATTATGATCCTTCTTGGACCTAGAAAATTTCTCATCTTCATCTTCATGCTGGAATACCAACTAAAATTGAGCAGGAACTCAGTTTCTCCCTGGTTACTCCCTTTTTTAACATGTCTGTAGGATTTTGGTTAGTGTGTATCTTTTCCAATTTCAAATGTCCATGTTCCAAGATAGATCATATGAAATGGTACCTGGGTTTTTTATTCTTAGTCTTCGAATGGAAGAATGATTTATTTGCAAGATGAATGGCACTCTCATTGTCACAATACAACTTGCTATTCTCTTTTTTCTTTCCCAATTCCTCCATAAACCTTTGTAACCAAATAATTTCTTTACTAGCCTTTGTAGCAGCAACATTCTATACATCTATTGTTGCAAGTGCAACAACCTTTTGCAGTTTCGAAATCCAACTTACTATTTTTCCACCTATAGTAAAAACATATCCTACAGATATCTTTATCGCCCGCCATATCTGTATGAGTAGCAGTAACTCTCAAATACCTGAGAATCCACTTTACTGTCTCCCAATGTTCTTTACCTGGATTGTTCATAAACAT
>JASDQU010508355.1:8849-24724 GCA_032191745.1 Picea mariana | reverse complement strand
AAATCCAACTTACTATTTTTCCACCTATAGTAAAAACATATCCTACAGATATCTTTATCGCCCGCCATATCTGTATGAGTAGCAGTAACTCTCAAATACCTGAGAATCCACTTTACTGTCTCCCAATGTTCTTTACCTGGATTGTTCATAAACATGATCACAACTCTTGCTACATGTGCAATATCTAGTCTTGTGCAAACCATCGCATACATCAAGCTACCAACTGTTGATGAATAAGGGACCCTGGACATGTGTTCTACCTCCTCCCGTGTCTTGGGACACATTTCCTTAGTTAATTTGAAATGGATGGCCAAAGGTGTAATAACTGGTTTTCCATTTTGCATTCTAAACCTCTCTAACACCTTCTCTATGTACTCACCCTGAGACAATGTCAATTTGTGNGTGATTTTTCTTGTCTCTTGTTATTCTCATACCAAGGATTTTCTTTGTAGCACCCAAATCCTTCATCACAAATGAGTTAGATAATTTCTTCTTGAGAGCATTTATATCCTTCATATTATACCCTGCAACAAGCATGTCATCTACATACAATAGCAAGATAATATGGCTTCCATTTTCTAGTCTTTTAAAATACACATTGTGATCAGAATGACATCTACTATAACCTTGTTCTGTCATAAACCTATCAAACTTCAAATACCACTGCCTTGGAGCTTGCTTTATGCCATGCAGGCTCTTTTTCAACTTGCATACCAATGTTTCCTTCCCTTTGACCTCATACCCCTATGGCTACTGCATATACATCTCTTCCTCCAAATCCCCATGGAGAAAAGTTGTTTTTACATCTAATTGTTCAAGATGCAAATCTTCTATTGCCACAAGACTTAAAATAGTCCTAATTGAAGTCATTTTAACATCAGGAGAAAATATTTCATCAAAATATATACCTTTCTTTTGTGCAAAACCCTTTAGAACAAGTCTATCCTTGTATCGCTTTTCTCCTCCATCTTCTTCCTTCAACTTGTAAACCCATTTATTTTGTAATGCTCTTTTTCCTACAGGAAACTGAACCAAATCCCAAGTTTGGTTATTTACCAAGGAATCCATTTCCTCTTTCATTCCTTGCTCACACTTCTTTTTGTTGTCTACCTACATTGCCTCTTCATAAAATTCTAGTTCACCATAATCAGTGAACAATAAATAATACAATGAAGGAGAGTATGATTCAGGGGGTCTACTTAACCTCGTAGATCTTCTAACAACACTTGCAGGAGTTTGAGGTACCTTCTGCTCCTATTTTTGTACACTTTTATTTTATGGTTCCTTTAGAAATTTTGTTTCAGTGATCTCATCAAGCACTGTCTATTATGTTTTTTTATTTTTCTTGTATCTTTCTCTAAAAATGATATTTGTACATGACCTTCTCATTGAATATGACATATATACTCCTAATGATTTTTTGATTTTTATAATCCCATAAGTGATAACCAAAATCATTAACACCGTATCCAATAAAGGTACACTTCTTGGATTTTGCCTCAAGCTTTATTCTATTTTATTTATCAATATGGACAAATGCTTCATAACTGAAAGTCTTCAAAAAAGAATAGTTTACCTTTTTACCTATCCATACATCCTCTGGAATTCCACCATCCAAATAGCTTGAAGGTCCTTTGTTTATTAACTAAAAAACAACATCTACAACATCTTCCCAGAACTTTAAGGGCAGACCAACATGCAATCTCATACTCCTTTCACACTCCATGATTGTCATGTTCATCCTTTCTGACACACCATTTTCTTGTGGTGCTCCTGAAACTGTCTTCTCTCTACGAATCCCATGGTATGAACAATAATCATAAAACTCCTTGTTGCAATATTCACATATCCATTGTTTGATCTGAGACACTTCAACCTTTTTCCTATCCCATTATCAACCAAAGCTTTACATTTATTAAAAGTATCAAAAAAGTCAGATTTTTTTTCGAATGCAATAAACCCAAGTTTTTCTAGTTGCATCATCAATAAAAGTAACATAATAATGAGAGCTACCAAGAGATGATACCTGAGATTGTCCCCATACATATGTATGCAAAAGATTTAATCTTACACTCTTCTTTTCTTTTCTGAATTTGAGAAATCTGACTCTCTTCTATTTTCCATAAACACAATGATCACAGAAATCCAAATCAGTTTTTTTAAGATCTGGAAACAAATTTCTTTTGTGAAGTATCTGCATCCCCTTCTCACTCATGTGTCCAATCATATGATGCCACTGTTGATTTTTCAATAGTCAAGGTTAAGCATGGATATCATTCCATTTTTTGCATTTAACCATAACCATAAATGTTGTAACAACCGATATCACAAGAAGAAGCACCATGCACACGAACACAAAAGGTATCCTGGGAAACCCTTCTCAACAAGGGAAGAAAACCCAACCAAATCCTTTTCTATATTCTTAAAGAGAAATACCTTCACCACCAAGATAAAACCTATCACACAAGAGGGTGCTCAAACCCTAGAATACTAGCGTCCAAGAGAGGTGCGCACTTTCCGAAGAAGGTGTACTTGTTGAAATTTCCAAACTCACTTGAAAGATATTATTCCTTAATGGGGAATTTATGTTTATTTATAATAGACTGAACTTGTCAACAGACGTTTCTATTGGCACAACGGGGCTGAACTCACTATCTCATATTATAATTAATATTAACCATATTAATTATCTTTTACATTAATTACTAGTCACATTAAGTTGGGGCCAACATGTACCCTTTTCATTACAATTAGGGTTACATGTAGGTCTAACTCTTGAAATATATAGCAAGGGATCTTATACACCCACTA
This sequence comes from Picea mariana, assembly GCA_032191745.1. Classification (NCBI taxonomy): domain Eukaryota; kingdom Viridiplantae; phylum Streptophyta; class Pinopsida; order Pinales; family Pinaceae; genus Picea; species Picea mariana. Next base: position 21,913 of record JASDQU010508355.1, on the reverse strand, counting down.
GTTCTCATCCACTAGGGGCACATCCATATGGATTTCCATATCACTGGATCACTTCATTACATGGACGAACCACTTCTTCACTAGTGCTCAACCACTAGGATCATGTTCACCTATGTTCATCCACAGACATGTCCACTCAACAAATCTTCTTTCCCACTACATTACACAGGAGAGTCATCTAGAGTTTCTCATCAACTCTTCTGATCAGAGGAGGCTAATACATCATCTTCATTTTTGTTCTCATGACGATGCACCCAACACTTTGGGATTTCACACGTTCACCTTGTGCTCAACCACAGGCACGTCCAACTCTGCAGATCACCTTTCTCACTGCGTTACCCAGGAGAATCATCTGGAGTTTTTTCTCAAATCTCTGTATGGAGGAGATAATATTTGCGTTCCAACTTTGTCTCATTAAGGAACCACACACCCTCTTCAGGGGCTTTCTCTGAGGTTTGTAAGCTGGAGAATATCTCACATAGCTGCAATGATCCACATCTCACAGGTTTTTAAGTTGGAGAATGTATCACATAACTGAAATCATCAACACTCCCTCTTAGCTAGGGAGGCATTCTTCATCATGCCAAGTATCACACGGATGTACTTTGAATTTTGTCTTGGCTGGAGTCATCAACACTCCCTCTCAAATAGGGAGCCATTCTTCACTAGGTTATTTTGGTGAAGATGTCTGCAATCTACTCATGTGTAGGAAGGTACTGCATGTGTATGATTTTCCTCTACATCATATCTTTGATATAAATATATTTCATCTCATCATGTTTCGATCCATCAAGAAACACTGGGTTCTCAAGGAGATTTATACATGGCTCTTGGTTATCATCATAGGATCCATCTCATGGTCAAGTAAATCTATCAGAATCTTGTGAAGCCACATTGCTTCGCACACTCATTGCTATATATTCTACCTCTGTGGTATTGAAGATCAAAGAGCTTTGTTTCTTGCTGCATCAGGAAACCATGGAAAACTTCATGGTATAACATCAACCGGATGTGCTCTTTCAGTCCACTATACTTTCTACTCTATTTGAATCGACATATCCTGCAAACTCAAGTTCACACTGGAGGCATATCTCAGGCCATATCCAACTGTGCCTCACATATATCTTAATACATGTTTTGTTGTTATCTAGTGAGTCTGTCTCGATTGACTCATTAAATGACTAATCACATTCACTGCATGGCATGAACCAAGTCTGGTGTTAACCAAATACATCAGTGATCCAATCAGTTGTGGATCAGTCTCGTCTGAATCATCATCAATCTTCTTCTTTTAAATTCATCACAGTGGATTTTTCATTCTGTCATACTTGAAATTATTTAATATTTTCACTGTATATTTTCCTTATCTTAGGAAAATCTCATCGGTCCTCTGTCATACTTCTTGTCCTAATAAGTGGTTCATCATACTCAGATTCTTCATCTCGAATTCAAAAGTTAAGGATTACTTGTATCCAACAACAAGGCTATCAGAATAAGTCATCAAAATCAATCTCTCATCATCAACACTGTAATGATATAGGTTTGGATCAACAACACTCTTGCTGAAATCCAAACTCACCAAGAATTTATCTATCTGATATAGTTTCCAACTCATGGATGGTAGTATTGATGGAAGTGTATTGGTTTTACTGAATCAAGTGTCTCATCATAGACAACTCCCTCTGTTTGTGAGAAACCTCTGGCTATAGATCTCATTTTGTATTTCTAGACACTTCCATTAGTTGCAAGTTTGATCTTATAGATCCACTTGGAAGTTACCATAGACTTCCCTTATGGTCCCTGAATAATATCTTATGCATCATTCTTTAAGATATATGAGTATTCTTATTGTATGGAATCTTTCCATATATGTTCTCCTGTTGCTTCTCTAAGACATGGAGGCTTAGTATCAATGAGGTGGCTCATGACTGAAGGATAGCTCGAAAATATCTTTTTCTTTCTCGAGATGTGCCTTGAGAGTCTTATATGTTTCTCTCCCTCTTGCAGAGTGAGTCTAGGTAATCCTTTTATGTCCTACTACAATATCTCTGAACATATCAACTAGTGCAACTGGATCAACTTGAATAATGTCTATATCCCTCTGAGTTGCTGAAGGGGGAGAAGGTATTGCCTTAATGTCAATCTTCATCTGAGGTTCTCTAGGTTTTTTTGAATGGATATATCTTCTTTAAGGACAACGTATCTGCTTTTTCTAGCATAATACTCAATTAAATATGGTTTGGACTCCCATACCATGGATAATGGTCCAAGTCTCTAAGTCTCCCATACTACAGATTTATTCAAAAATGCAATCAACTATAAAATTTGAAATCAATTGATTTGCCTGGTTTGTAGTCATTCTTTAGTTTTAGAGGAAGTACTTCTCCTCTCTCTTCTCTTCATTCTTTTGAGGTGGGTTTGGATCAATGTCAGTGGTGGAAGCATATTGTCTTCCCTTCATCTTGGTTGGACAATTTCTTTCATAGTGTCCATAATTGTCACATCTGAAGCACTGGATTTATGAAACATCTCTTTGATAACCTGTATTTGATGAATAATTTTCAAATTTAAATGTTTTCCTGAAATTTCTTTTGAATTTTTCTCCTTTCTTTGTATGAAGTGCAAGAGCATGAATTTCTTCTGAGGAATCTTCCACTCCTCTATTTCTAAGTCTAAGTTATTCTTGAGTACAATCTGTCCATAGACGATCAAAGGTTGGTAGATATTCTCTTCCACTGATACTTTGAAGGAAAGGCTCCCATGTTTTTGGAAGGTTGTTGAGAGTGGTTAAGACAAGTTCTCTATTAGACATGATTTCTCCGATGGTCTCTAGTTGTTCTTTAATCTGTGATAACTTCATAAAGAAGATGACAATTGTGTCACCTTTCGTCATCTTGGTAATTTGAAGTTGGATCTTCAAGGTAAGAGCTCTGAGGGTGTTGTCACTTTCAAACATTTATTTTAATGCTTCATACATATCATAAGTTGTCTTCAGGTTAGCAATACGAGGTAAGATATGATCTCTTACTCAGTAGATGATTAATTTCCATGCTTTGACATCTTCTTCCTTTCTTATCTTCTTCTCTATATCTGTAGCTTTGTTTGGTAAGGTTTTAGTTACCACATCCAAGAGTTCATATTCTTCAAGGGTGACTTGAAGCCTTGATTTCCAGGAGCTGAAGTCACTTTCTCCATCAAGCCTATCTTCTACTAAGGCTCTGTTCTTCATTTGATTGGTTTCTTCAAGATCTCGCCAAATGGATTTTGAAAACCTAATGATTAGGTTGAATTAGTAACCTTGGATTATGTTGGTCTTATGATTGCCAAAAATCATTTTGAAAATGTCACAGAGATGCTTTTTGATTCAAGAGAAACGTTTCTTCAGAAATCTAAGATTAATATTCTGTAGGAAATTTCAACGCCCTAGAAACCCTAGGGACAAAAATCAAAATTTCTTGGAATTTCACTTTGAGATCTTCCGGAGATGCGCTGGAGGATGTTGTACTCTTCTATGCCAAAAATATCCACAGATTCCAAGTATTAAGGAATGGATCACCAAATAAATGAGGGCCGTACGAATTTGTCTAGAAACCTTAGGAGGGTTGTACGGTTCTGCAAAAGTGAGAGGAGACTTGGTAGATTCTTTTGCAATGGTTTATTTCAAGACCTATGCTCTCAAACAATGTTTATTTTTAAATATTCAAGGTTAAACATGAATATCATTCCAATTTTTTCATTTAACCATAACCATAAATTTTGCAGCAACCAAGATCACAAGAAGAAGCACCATGCACAAGAACACAAAAAGTATCACGGGAAACCCTTCTCAACAAGGGAAGAAAACCCAACCAAATCCTTTGCTATATTATTAAAGAGAAAGACATTCACCACCAATATAAAACCTATCACACAAGAGGTTTCTCAAACCCTAGAATACTAGCGCCCAAGAGAGGTGCACACTTTTCCCAAGAAGGTGTACTTGCTGAAATTTCCAAACTCACTTGAAAGATATGATTCCTCAATGGGGAATTCATATTTATTTATACTAGACTGAACTTTTCAAAATAAGTGTCTAATGGCACAACAGGGCCGACCTCACTAGCTCATAATATAATTAATATTAACCAGATTAGTTATCATTTACAATAATTACCAGTCACATTAAGGTGGGGCTGACATGTACCCTTTTGATTACAATTAGGGTTACATGTAGGTATGACTCTTGAAAAATATAGAAAGGGATCTTATACATCCATTATTTCTCATCCATATGGATTTCCATATCACTGGCTCACTGCATTACACAAAAGAACCACTTCTTCACTAGTTCTCAACCACTAGGATCACGTTAACCTTTTCTCGTCCACATGCACGTCCACTCAATAGATCTTTTTTGCCACTACATTACACAGGAGAGTCATATGGAGTTTCTCTTCAACTCTTCTTCTCAGAGGAGGGTAATACATCATCTTCATTTCTGTTCTCATGATGATCCACCCAACACTTTGGGATTTCACACTTTCACCTTGTGCTCAGCCACATGCACGTCCAACTCTGCAGATCACCTTTCTCACTACGTTACCCAGGAGAATCATCTAGAGTTCTTCTCAACTCTCTGTATGGAGGAGGTCATCTCTACATTCCAACTCTGCCTCAGATAGAAAACACACATCCTCTTCAGAGGCTTTCTCTCAGGTTTCTAAGCTGGAGAATATCTCACATAGCTACAATGATCCACATCTCATAGGTGTGTAAGCTGGAGAATGTTTCACATAGATGAAATCATCAACAACCACAATGTTGTATCCACTCATGTAGAATCTAAAGAGATATAAGAGTCATTATTACTAGTACATAGATACAATGTACCTACCTTCTCTCTTTTTGCTATCACCAGTGATCCTTTGGTGACTTTCCACATCTTATCTATAAATATGGATATACAACCTTCACTTTCCACCTGCCCTGTTGAAAATATTTTTTTCCTTAGATATGGAACATGTCTTACCTCTTTCAAAAACCATTGGTTTCCATTCCTTTTATTTATTTTTACCTTTCCCATTCCAACAATTTTGCATGGTGCATCATCACCCAGATGAACTTGTCCAAAATCACCTTGAACATAATCAAGAAAATGTTTCCTATGGGGTGTGGAATGAAATGAAGCCCCTGAATCTACTACCCAAGACTCATAAATATTATCTATATAAATAATCAAAGCATCTTATAACACATCGTCGGTTACATTTGCTTCCTGATTTTTCTCATGTTGCCCATCTCTTTATTTCTTTGGAGCTCTGCAATCTTTCTTCATATGTCCTTTCTTCCCACAATTACAACACCCTATCTTTTTGAGTCTGTATTTGGATATTCCCTTCCTATAATTCCCATGGTTCCTTGAGCCATTTCCTATATCCTTTTGTCTTCCTCTGTTCTCCATGTTTAACACATTACTTGATATATCACCTGTGATTTTTTGTCACATTTCCTCACTAAGGATAACACAAACAACATCATCAAATTTTAAATTATTTGAACTAGAGATAGAGTTACTTACAAACATGACCAAGCCAATTCATATTTGAGGAAATGAGCACAATATTAGAAGAGCCCTGACCTCATCATCAAAGTCCACTTTTACAAAACTTAGCTGATTAGTAACCATATTAAATTCATTTAAATGATCTGCAACAGACCCACCTTCTGACATCTTCATATTAAATAATATCTTCATTAGAAATACCTTATTGGACATCAAGGGTTTTTCATACAGTTTATCCAATGCGTCCATCAACTCCTTCATTGTCTTTTCTTTTGAAATATTGAAAGTCACCAATGCTTCCATGCTCAGTCGTATCATTCCTAGTGCATTTCTGTCCATACCTCCCATTCTTCGTCCTTCATGATCATCAAATCTTTCTCTATTCCACCCAATGGTAGGAATAGATCCTTATGATATAAATAATCTTCAATATTCATCTTCCATAACTGGTAGTTTTGATCGTTAAATTTTTCAACCCTAAAATTTCTATCTTCCACCATTGCTCCCACTCGAACCAGGAACCCTCTTTTCTTGCGAGTTACCTTTCGCTCTAATATCAGTTGTTAAAAAAATAGGATCGCAGAGAAATAAAATAAAACAAATGCAGAAATAAAACATAGAAGATACACAATACAATAAAGACACATATATACATGTTTCACCCAGTGTGGGATACATCCATCAGAGAAATTGTCAGGTCCTTCCTTTATTATTATCCAACAAAATAAGGGATAAAAACTACAACAAAACCATTGTAACATCCTCTTATTTCTCTCACATTCTCCTCACTCAGTGATCCATATGGACATCGGTGGCCACTCACCTTTTCCAACTGGCTCAAGACAATTTTCTGACAATTTTGGCAATTTACTATTTTTAGCAGTTTTTAACTTCTGAGGCCATTTTGGGGGCCCAAATGAAGGTTTTTAGAGATATAGGTTCTCAATAATAGTTGAAGGCATGATTGAGCCCCCAAAATTAATCTCCTCAAAATTACCTTTCCAACTAGCTATCACACACCTAAAACGGAGATCGTATGCAAAAGTTACGACCACGTGAAGCTGATGTATTCACTTACCCAAACGGGGCCCACATGACTTTTGGCGCTTCATCTCCTAGGGTTAGGTTTTTGGATGTCTAGGACTTTTGGAATTCCTTTTTATTGTAAAAAGGCCTTCAGATCCTCATTGTAATCATCTTCTTGCGAATGCAAGTAGCCGTCACATCTCTTCTCATAGATAAGCTGGCACCATTCTAGCGAGTCTTTCACTCTGTATTTTTACAATATCTGTACATTTCTTTCATTAATAGAAATCGTGTATTACTGTATATATGTGTTTATGGTTGCATCTCTGATACATTTATGTTATATTATTGAATTTTTGTGATATCTATGTTCGTTTCTTTATTATATCTCTGCTTGCATTTCGTGCTGAAAATAATCTGGATCAGTGGTATCAGAGCAGGCTACTCTTGATCATTTTTTCAGTGCATGTCCCTGACGAGGTTCGAGTATATAAATTTGGGTCTCAAGATTGTCTCTCTTGAAGACAATCACTCTCTCACACCCAAGAAACCCTCAATGGTGGAAGAAAAGAAAAACGACAGAGCAGATGATCCTATCAATCTGTTTCTTGAGCAAGCTCTCACGTGACAGAGGGACAAAATGATAGAGAATTTTTCCCACATCCTTCAATGCCCACCGATAGCATCAAGCACATCTTCATCAAGCGACCACTTTGTAGGCACCTCGCCTTTCAAGGTACAAGTTAATTTTGATATTTCTGTATTTGAAGGATAGATAGATGCATAAGCCCTAGAAAAATGGTTAACTCTGCTAGAAGGTTATTTCTCTGTTCACAATTTTTCCGACAAAGAAAAGACCACCTTCACACTCCTTAATGCTCTCCCTCATGTCAAACATTGGTGGGAAACTTACTGGGAGAAAAGTTCCACAGACGAGTCTGGAATATACAGGGTCGATCCCACTTGGGATTTTTTTGTGGATGCGGTAAAGGAACAATATTACCCTGTTGGCAACTGTGAGGACCAGTACACGAGATGGACCAAACTGCGGAAAGAGAGGGGCCAAGAAGTTCCAGAGTTCACCAATACCTTCCACACCTTGCGCACCAAGCTGGGTATCAAAGACTCCGAGAAACATTTGGTTTTGAAATATCGTGGGGCTCTACACAAATACATCCAGACTGAAATGGATTTTCTGGACATGTCATCACTCGGTGCTACTTGTCGATATGTTGTTAAAATCGAGCAAAAATTTAAGCACCAGAACAAACAGGAGTTTGGGTATGCAAATCCGCGACAACTGAAGTATGAAAAAGACGGCCCTAACAAACAGTCTCCCAAAAACCAGTCCAAGACATAGGAAAAGAAGGGTCAGGGGAAGACAAATAAGGACACCAAAAGATGGTGCGAGTTCCACAAAAGCCCCTAGAACAACACCAATGAATGTCGCTCAAAACAATCACTGGTGGTCGAGATCAAAGACAAAGAGTTGAACCCTGATTCAGAATTTGATTCTGAAAATAATGGTAAAGGACAGATCGTTGACGCGGACCCCACTGCTATTGTCGTGATCGCAACAATTCAACCAGAAGAACTGACAAATCTTGAAGAGGGGGAGCGCCTTTTTCATTCACAGATGTGGGTGAAGGGTACCCCGCTACATTTTATTGTTTATAGTAGAATCCAGAAGAACCTCATCTTAGCAGAGGTCATCAAACAGTTGGGACTGTCGACAACACCACAATTGCAGCCATACAACATCGGGTGGCTTCGCCAAGAATGGGATTTCCATGTCAGACAACAACGTCGATTGTCATATGACATCCAAACTTTCAAGGATGAGGTATTATGTGATGTTTCCCTACTGGATGTTTGTGATGTTCTCTTGGGCCAACCATATATGTGGAAGCGTCATTCTGTTTATGAGACTCGACCCCGCAGTGTCATTATTTCTCTGGGGGGTCATCTCTATAGAACACCATAGGTAGTTCCAACTACTGGTCCACCTAAAAAGTTCCACAAGGTAGTATCTCATACTGCAAAATTTAGCTTCTTCACAATCTGTTCAAAAGGAGAACAGAAGGACACTGCAACCACTACAGTCTCGCCCCAAGCACCTTCTATCAAACAGTAGAAAGTCGAAAAGGTTGTAGCAAAGCACAAATATTCCTTCTGTAGATCATCCTCTCATGTATCTCGACTTGTTGAATGACCTCAGCCTCAACAGGTTTGTGAAAAACTTCCACAAACTGAGCAATGTGACGTCTCCAGCAAGGCAAGTAGCTCGCCAAGATGCAGATTCAACAAATGCTTTTCCCTCTCCCCTGGGACCTCAATGCAATGGAGACCATTTCTTCCTAAGGAGAGAGGATTGATCCATATGGATATCGATGGCCACCCACCTTTTCCAACTGGCTCAAGACATTTTTCTGACAATTTTGACAATTTACTATTTTTAGTAGTTTTTAACTTTTGGGGCCATTTTGAGGGCCCAAATGAAGGTTTTTTGAGATTGAGGTTTTTAATGATATTAGAAATCATGATTGAAACCCCAAAATGAATCTCCTCAACAATACCTTTCCAACGAGCTATCACACGCCTAAAACGGAGATCGTATGCAAAAGTTACGACCCCAGGAAGTTGATGTACTCACTTACCCAAATGGGGCCCACATGAATTTTGGCGCTTCATCTCCTATGGTTAGGTTTTTGGATGTCTAGGACTTTTGGCATTTATTTTTTATTGTAAAAAGGTCTTCATAGCCTCATTGTAATCATCTTCTTTTGAATGAGAGTAGCCGTCACATCTCTTCTTAGAGATACCCTGCCACCATTCTAGCGAGTCTTTCACTCTGTATATTTACAGTCTCTGTACATTTATTTCGTTAATAGAAATCGTGTATTACAGTATATATGTGTTTATGGTTTCATATCTGATACATTTATGTTATATTACTGAATATCTTCAATATCTCTGTTCATTTCTTTATTTCATCTCCGCTCACATTTCGTGTCGAAAATAATCCGGATCAGTGGTATCATAGGAGGCTACTCTTTATCATTTTTTCAGTGTGTGTCCCCGATGAGGTCCGAGTTAGCAAGTTGGGTCTCAAGCTTGTCTCTCTTGAAGACAATCTATCTCACACACCCAAGAAACCCTCAATGGAAGAAGAAAAGAAAAATGATGGAGCAGACGATCCTATCAATCTGTTGCTTGAGCAAGCTCTCACACAACAAAGGGACGAAATGATGGAGAATTTTGCCCACATCCTTCAACGCTTTCTGATAGAATCAGACACATCTTCATCAAGCGACCACTTTGGATGCACCTCTCCTTTCAAGGTACAAGTTAATTTTGATATTCCTATATTTGAAGGACAAATAGATGCAGAAGCCCTAGAAAAATGGTTAACTCTGCTAGAAGGTTATTTATCTGTTCACAATTTTTCCGACAAAGAAAATATCACTTTTTCACTCCTTAAAACTCTCCCTCATGTCAAACATTGGTTGGAAAATTACTGGAAGAAAATTTCCACAGAGGAGTCTGGAATATACGGGGCTGATCCCACTTGGGATTATTTTGTGGATGCGGTAAAGGAACAGTATTACCCTGTTGGAAACTATGAGGAACAGTACATGAGATGGACCACACTGTGGCAAGAGAGGGGCCAAGCAGTTCCAGAGTTCGCCAATACCTTCCATACCTTGCACACCAATATGGGTATCAAAGACTCCGAGCGACATTTGGTTCTGAAATACCATGGGGCTCTACACAGATACATCCAGAATGAAATGGATTTTCTAGACATCTCATCACTCAGTGTTGCTTATCAATATGTTGTTAAAATCGAGCAGAAATTTAAGCACCAGAACAAACGCGAGTTTGGGTATGCAAATCCGCAACAACTGAAGTATGACAAAGACGACCCTAACAGATAGTCTCTTGAAAACTAGTCCAATACATAGGAAAAGAAGGGTCAGAGGAAGACAAATAAGGACACCGAAAAATGGTGTGAGTTCCACAAAATCCCCTGGAACAACACCGATGAATGTCGCTCAAAACAATCATTGGTGGTTGAGATCAAAGACAAAGAGCCTAACCCTGATTCAGAATCTGATTCTGAAAATAATGGTAAAGGACAGATCATTGACGCGGACCCCACTGCTATTGTCGCGACCGCAACAATTCAACTAGAAGAACCAACAGATCTTGAATAGGGTGAGTGCCTTTTTCATTCACATATGTGGGTGAAGGGGACCCCACTGCATTTTATTGTTGATAGCAGAAGCCAGAAGAACCTCATTTCAGCAGAGGTTGTCAAACAGTTGGGACTGTCAACAACACCACACCCGCAACCATACAACATTGGGTGGCTTCACCAAGGACGAGATCTTCGTGTCAGCCAACAATCTCGATTGTCATACGGAATCCAACCCTTTAAGGATGAGGTATTATGTGATGTTGCTGCACTATATGTCTGTGATGTTCTCTTGGGCCAACCATATATGTGGAAGTGTCATGTTGTTTATGAGACTCGACCCCACAGTGTCATTGTTTCTCTCGGGGTTCATCTCTATAGAATACTAGAGGTAGTTCCAACTAATGCTCCACCTAAAAATTTCCGCAAGGTAGTATCTAATACAGAAAAATTTAGCTTCTTCACAATCTGTTCTAAAGGAGAACAGAAGGACACTACAACCAGTACAACCTCGCCCCAAGCACCTTCTATCAAACAGAAGCAAGTCGACAAGGTTGCATCAAAGCGCAAAGATTTTTTCTGCACATCATCCTCTCATGTATCCCAACTTGTTGAACGACCTCAGCCTCAACAGGTTCATGACAAACTTCCACAAACTGAACAGCACGACGTCTCCAGCAAGGCAAGTAGTTCACCAAGATGCAGATTCAACAAATGATTTTCCCTCTCCCTCGGTACCTCAAAGCAATGGAGACCATTGCTTCCTAAGGAGGGAGGATTGATACAGGTGGATATCAGTGGCCACCCACCTTTTCCAACTGGCTGAAGACAGTTTTTTGACAATTTTGACAATTGACTATTTTTAGCAGTTTTTAACTTCCAGGGCAATTTTGTGGGCCCAAATGAGGTCTATCTCTCTCACACACCCAAGAAATCCTCAATGGCAGAATAAAATAAAAATGACGGAGAAGATGATCCTATCAATCTATTGCTTGAGCAAGCTCTCACGCGACAGAGGGACAAAGTGATGGAGAATTTTTCCCACATCCTTCAATGCCTCTCGATAGCATCAGGTGCATGTTCATCAAGTGGACACTTTGGAGGCACCTCGACTTTCATGGTACAAGTTGATTTTGATATTTCTGTATTTGAAGGACAGATAGATGCAGAAGCCCTAGAAAAATGGTTAACTCTACTAGAAGGTTATTTATCTGTTCACAATTTTTTCGACAAAGAAAATATCACCTTCGCACTCCTTAAAGCTCTCTCTCATGTCAAACATTGGTGGGAAACTTACTGAGAGCAAAGTTCCACAGAGGAGTCTAAAATATACGGGTCCGATCCCACTTGGAATTTTTTTGTCGATGCGGTAAAGGAACAGTATTACCCTGTTGGCAACTATGAGGACTAGTACATGAGATGGACCACACTGCGGCAAGAGAGGGGCTAAGCAGTTCCAGAGTTCATCAATACCTTCCATACCTTGCACACCAAGCTGGGTATCAAACACTCCGAGTGACATTTGGTTTTGAAATACCGTAGGGCTCTACACAGATACATCCAGACTGAAATGGATTTTTTGGACATCTCATCACCCAGTGTTTCTTATCGATATACTGTTAAAATCGAGAAGAAATTTAAGCACCAGAACAAATGAGAGTTTGGGTCTGCAAATCAGCAACAATTGAAGTATGACAAAGACGACCCTAGTAAACAGTCTCCCGAAAACCATTCCAAGACACAGGAAAAGAAGGGTCAGAGGAAGACAAAGAAGGACACCAGAAAATGGTGCGAGTTCCACAAAATTCCCTGGAACAACACCAATGAGTGTCGCTCAAAACTATAATTGGTGGTCGAGATCAAAGACAAAGAGCTGAACCCTGATTCAGAATCCGATTATGAAAATAATGGTAATGTACAGATCATTGACGTGGACCCCACTACTATTTTCGCGATCGCAACAATTCAACCAGAAGAACCAACAGATCCTGAAGAGGGGGAGCACCTTTTTCATTCACAGATGTGGGTGAAGGGGACCCCTCTGCATTGTACTGTTGATAGTGGAAGCCAAAACAACCTCATCTCAGTAGAGGTCGTCAAAGAGTTGGGACTGTTGACAACACCACACCCGTAGCCATACAACATCGGGTGGCTTCACCAAGGACGAGATCTTCATGTCAGCCAACAATGTCGATTGTCATACGCCATCCAACCCTTCAAGGATGAGGTATTATGTGATGTTTCCCCACTAGATGTCTGTGATGTTCTCTTGGACCAACCATATATGTGGAAGCGTCA
>JASDQU010508354.1:93982-118983 GCA_032191745.1 Picea mariana | reverse complement strand
TGTAAATTTATCATTAATCTATTTTGTATATGAAAATAAAAAGCATATACTAATTTCATATATAATTAAAAGCATAAACCAATTTCGTATATGAATATGATATACTCATTACCAAGTTTGTACTCAAATTGTTATAATATATATGTTATAATAAATATATGAAAAATAAATTAATAAAAAATATTGTAAGGTGGACGTGAGTAAAAGTTTTCAATTGATGACTTAAATACAAGTTATGTCTTGTCTCTCATGTTAGGCATTTTCTAAGGACATCTTTCTATTTTAATAATTGTTTGTAAGAAGAAATTTGTTGGTATTTGTTGTCATTATTATTATTATTACGACGACCACTGGGTGGAGTGCATAATGCAACTTAGTGCCATTTCATAATAATACGAATAATAAATTTATTTTCTTAGAGATTACTCAAAATTTGTATAATGAGGAATCATGAACAAGTCAAGGATTTAAAGGTTGACTTGTTGAGGGCGTGAAGAGGAGTCATTGTTGATCATGTGCATGTGGAGGTTTGATTTTATTTTATTTTTGGGATTTGCTTATTCCCATTGTGTTTATGTTGGTCAAAGATACCAGATGAATACATGGAAGGTTCCCTTTGTTTTTAGTTGTCTCATTGGAATCCTTTATCTTATGATCCTGATATGTTGACTTACATTGCAAGTCAACACTTCCTTAGTTAAATAGATATTAGGATGGTAAGTGGCAAGGTAGAGATGCATATATAAAGTTAGGTTTGTGATGGTTTGACTTGTATTAGGTTTTGCTTTATGGAGTACTAAGCATTGAAAAGTTGAAATGGTGGTTAAAGTTTTATTAAGATGTATCTTTGTTATTATTTTATGTGATGGTCTCTTTACATACAAATAAATATGGTCCAAGTTTTGATAATTAATATATATATTATCTCTATATGGTAGGTCAAAGTTCTTTTCTAATTGCAAACAACCAAAACAAATTTATACATCACTTTCATGTTTAGTAAAAATTATCTTCTTTTATTTCAATCACCAAATTTAAAACTCATTGGATGTTTACCACTATATGGTTGATATAGAGTTCTAGTTGTTATAGAGTTCTCATGAAGAGAAAAAAATGATATTCCAATTTAGAAAAAAAATACAAAGATTCTCACAAATGGATAAGTTATAGTATTTAAGAAATTGGTTAAACCGGTTTTATGTGATCACTACATGACTTTGAAGAAGAGACAAAGTTGATGGTCTATTACTAATAAAACATCATTAAAAGAAATAATTTACACCTATAAATCCCCAACCACTACCACCATTGAATATGGTAATGAAGGTTTCTTAGGCAAACATGTCTCCTTCTTTCGTCCAACACCTTTTGAGCATCAATCAATCATCATCTAAACAACATCCTATCAATCATTCCTATTTTGGGTTTGACTTAGTTGAACCCTAGTTCATATTCATAACCCAACAACTCAACTAGATGTAAAATGTCATTTCTTTCTTAAAACCACAAGAGTTTGCCATTGATAGACCGCATGAAAAAATAAAGTAATTTTCTTTCACAATTCCTCCATAACCTAAGGTTGTTGTGGCTATTGTTCCAATTGTTGAGGCATACCCTTACTATATGTGTCTTTAAGACTAGACCATCTTTGTAACACATGGGTAGATTGTTTCATGCAAATATTTTCCACATCATATCATAGCAAGAGATGTCTTTGTGTTCGACAACACAAGTATTCCAACATAGGATGAACACCTTCAGTAACCACTCACACAACTAGATCAAATATCAACACACCAATGTTTTGACGTGGTAAAACCCCTATGGGGAAACATCCACAGCCCCAACCAACGCGACCACTTGGAGCAGTTTATTAATGCAAAAGAAAAAGATTACAAAAAGATTTTACAAGAGAGTTTCTCACAATCGATCATTGGCAAATGACCCTCCATGCTCTTTAAATAGAGATCATGGACCAATTGGGTGTTAAGCCACAGATCAATGGTCGTTAAGATCAAGGAGAATATGAACTGTCAGATCACTCTATGTCGGGAACATATCGTGACCATCATATTTCCTAACTACAAATGCATACTAATGCATACTAGAGAAACACACTAAGAAACACATTTTTACCTAACGACACATTAGACCAAGTAGATCTTAACTAACCCCTAAGTGCCTAAATATCCTAACACTTTGAACCAAAGCATGGAAGAGCCTAAAACATTGGCTTATATATTGGAATTCAAAATCAAATACTTATGGTGGACTATGGATTTTGTCTCTTCATTAATCCATCCAAGTTGTAGTTGAAGAGAACTCGGGCAGCATACATGATGAGATTTAGATTACCTAAAAGATCCATCTTAACTCCGGATCTATCATGTGCCAAGAGGGATCAAATCCCTTGAGGTGAAAACCTTTTTTAGAGCAAAAAACTCGAGGAAAGGTTTGCACCTCAAGGGATTTGATCCCTCTTAGTGCACGATATCTCTAGAGTTAAGATGGATCTAAATTGGTTTCAATCATGAGTGTTCACATCAAAACTTTAGCTCCTAATCAATATGTATATCTATATGTTTTAGATGAATTTATCCTTTGAAACTTACTATGTATCGTTTTTAATTATATAGTACTATCAAGAACGACACTTCAAAAGCGACATGAGGATTAAGGCGAATGGTAATAAAGTAACAATGTTCAATGATGAAGATGAATAATAAGAAAGTAATAGTAGCCCTACAATAAATACTAGATAGATTACGTAGTGACCAATCTCTATATGTCTTATTCATATTTTCTTTTACCCACACGTGCTAACTTTCTCATCTTTTCATATATAATATTGATTTGGAAGACCATTAAAACCTTTAACTCTAGATATATAACATTGCAATGAAGGCCATACTATGTCTCTCTTGCTTTCCAATATTAATGGTTTCTTTCTCCAACCTCATATGTTCCTCATAATTCTATTTACTTTTTATTGCATGATTTTGATTTTAATGCATTGTATATATCAATGCATTTTATATATCTTAATATTATAATGGTTTTAATGTGAAAATGATAATAGATGAATCACTGATCCAGATTATGCTGAGAACGAAATGAGATACAAACAAAAAGATAGTAGAGAACACATAAATACAATGAAACCCAACTTCTATTACTGAATAAAATAGAAAAACATTGTAGAACACAAACTGGCTGGAATGGTGGTAGCTTATCTCTGAAGAGAAAGAGATCTTGGCTACACTCATTCACAATAAGCATTACATCACACTCCATTGCATTCTTAAAGGACCTCCTTCACCTCGATTATATGAGAGAGAGAGGAAGAGGAGAATAATTCCCATGATGCATGTGGGTTAAATTGGTCTAAGTTTACAAAATGCCATAGGCATGTAAAACACTAGGACTCCCCAGCAGGTCACCCATCCCAATACTAATCTAGCCCAAAAATACTTGACTGTGGAGTTCTAATGAGATCTAGTGCATTAATTTTGTAGGCATTACATTACATTACAAATGGAGATGGCATTACATTACATTCCCCATAAAAAGGGTAAATATATTGGTTTATCAAAACCACAAGCTCATAAACATTGATTCAGTGGAGAAGGTGGATGGCCACTGAGATCCACCTGGATCAATCCTCCCCCCTATTACACACCAAAATGTCACACTTGAGTTTCACACCCTAAGTGTCGCAAGTTTCGCAAAGTGACGTATGCACCTTGTTAAGTGTCACATGCACTATCGCAAGTGTCGTATGCACCTTACCTAGTGTCTCATTCACTTTGTCGAGTGTCGCAACCCCTTGACACCATGAAATAAATTTTCCACAATCCCTAAGTCATGTTGGAAGAAGAAGCTCCATGA
This sequence comes from Picea mariana, assembly GCA_032191745.1. Taxonomy (NCBI): domain Eukaryota; kingdom Viridiplantae; phylum Streptophyta; class Pinopsida; order Pinales; family Pinaceae; genus Picea; species Picea mariana. The sequence goes on along the minus strand of JASDQU010508354.1, from coordinate 115,095 downwards.
TCTGACCGCAGAAACACACCTTTTTCTTGGAAAAATCGACCTTTTTTTAGCATTTTAGAAGGGTGGTGCTCCCCTACCCATACTAAGGGGGTGCCAATGCTCCCCTACCCATACTAAGGGAGTGCCACTGGTGCCCTATGTTCAACTCTGGAGGAGCGCCAATCTTGTTAGAGGAAAATGAGGGATCCTCCACCTTTTCCTAAGGGCCAACTATCTTGGGATGAGGTTTGTTGTGGTCGATCCCTACTCTATGGCTCCATCTTAGGATCTAATCCCAACCTTAAGGAGCCATATCCTCAACCATTTCCCTCATTTTCTCATGGTGATTGTGCCTCTCAAGCCTATATATTGAAGGTATTTCCAAGGTGAAAGGAAGGAATCCATTGAAGTATCATCATTTTTATCTTGGTTCATTCGCACAAGGGCTGGATGAGGATAGCTTTGAGAAGTGACTACATTGTCAAGCATGATTTGTAAGTACCTTCCTTGGATTTCCAATTAATATCAACTTGGCCTATTCCCTTAAAGTTCACGTGTTCTACATATGCTTGTTTATTATCGTTTCAGTCTTCATAGATAGATTTGATTTATATAATCAACTAGAGTAGGAGGAAGATTTCCTTTGCTATTCTTTGCAGGGCTTCAGTTGCATTGATGAGCTTGGAGATCAAGCCTAAGGATTGGAGCAACGAGGACAAACATCACAATAAGGTACGCCATATTCTTCGTCTCTCTTGCTTTCTTGATTGAGTTAGATCTATAGGGAAAGTAGTAGCCATTTGTTCACTTATATATTTGGACCAAAGATAGGGGTCTCAGTCCAAAGGGGAGCTTAGCCTATGTGTAGGGTAAGATTTCTCACAATAGAAAAATGGTGACTTCGTTGGGGAGGGACTTTGACTATTTTTTCCTCTTTTCTCATCTTGAATCCTTTCTTGTGATTAGATCTTTCTTGTTTGATGCTTCTTTATGATCTATTTCCCCTTCCCTCTTCCTCATTGAATATTTTACAGAGCCATTGACTGAGTCTCTACTGAGTTTGAGCTTGTGGAAGCCATTTTCTTGAGATTTTCCAGAAATTGGCACTCCCTTGCAGTTCACACCAGGGTACCATTAGCTTGACTGATGCTCCTCTGCAGTGCATACATGATCACCCTTATCTTGATTCGTGATCCCCCGAATCCTCCTAGGGGGATCCATAACGCTCTGTCTCTTTGAGAACAGGGGCGTTAGTCTCCTTTTTTAGGTGTTTTTGCCTATTTTTGCCCTGCTTTTCTCAGTTTGCTTTTGAGAGGATTTTTTCCTAGAGTCTCTTGATTTGTCTTTGAATTTGTTTGATTAAGAATTTAAAATTTATCACTCATTTTCATTTCCTTCTTTGAGTTTGTAATATCTCCTAGTTTTGATCCCCTTGGGTTAACAAGATCCCTCGATTCATCGCTTTTTAGTTCTTTGATAGTTGTCTCGCAAAGCTTTCAGATTGATTGTTTGTTTAGGAGTTTTTATCAACTAGGGTTTGCAAAGGTTGCTTGGTTTTAAGCCCCTTTTGTATTTATTTGAAACATCTCACTTTTCTGGATGATTAGGACTATGATGTTTGCCACAACCCAACCTTGAATGTTGTTTCTTGCAGCTAATTTATTGAGGATTTTCATGAGTGTTGTCTTCTTTCTCCTTTGCATCTTTTATTCCTTGATTGAACAAGTTATCTCACACTTGTTTTCTTTTAGTTCTCATCATTTTTGAGTGCGCTTTGTTTGATTTATTTTTTTCCTCGTATTTCTTTGTGTCGAACATAGTTCTATTTCATTCCGTTTTAAAGTTAAGAAGCATAAAAGTTTGCATATCTCCTTGCATACATAATCGAACAAAGAAAATTTGCATTCTTTAAGAATTTGTTTTGGTATATTTTTGGAAAAAGAGCTAGTTTTACATGTGCATTTTGAATTTCAGAAAACATTTGCTTGGCAGTTTGGCATCATCTTGATCCCATAAATTGAAAATTGCATAGTTTTGAGTTCTTACTTGTGTTAAGAAGAATATAACTATTCTCCTTCTCATACATAGAATTCATCGAAAAGAACGAATTGCATATCATTCTTTTGCATTCTATTGGAGTCAAGTCTTTCTCACATCATCAGTTTCATCTTTGTGAACCTATTGAGTAAAAGTCATTAAAATCAACCACGTGCTAGTAAAATCAACTAGAACATTTTTTGGTTTTAGCACACCAACAATAGCACTGGATTAGGGTCTTTGGACTAGGAAAAGTGAGTAAAATGTCCAAGACTACTAAACAAATTGTAGAGAAATAAAGAGTGTACAAATCCAATTTTCTTATAAGGATAATCGGGAACCCCCTCTCACACATGGGCTAAACATGTGGTCACGTGTGGAAGAAAAACAAAGATTACCCCTCCAAATATTGACCAATTTTAGTGGAAAGAGCGTATACTAGGGGTTGTTCCGGAAGTGTTGATGACTCATTTGGTCTCGATACTTCGTGAAATATGAATCCGTTTGGGGTCCTCTGGAGTCTACTGGTCCAATTTTTCTCAGTCCTATGGAAGAATTTCGGACTTTGATATCCTGCTCATACGTTTGGTCCCGACTTTCGACTATAACCGCTCGAAGGATGATTGCGTGTTGGTATCCTTAGTGGCCTTTCATAGGTATCTACATAGGTGATTATAGGGGGATTCCCATGGTACCTGGAGAAGACATCATATCACACTCTCAGTACCCTTGGAGGGTGATCCCATGAAACATAGGGTTTCTTGCGTTGAGAAGGGTTTTTACGTGGAGGTCGAGGTAATTGCTTCTCATTTCTTCATTGGTGGCTTGATATCCCATCTTCAGAATATCCTTGAGCCCATTGTTTCTTGGTTGATTGATTTTAGTTTTCTTAGGAGTGTTTCTTTTACTTTCGTAGTCGACCTTAAGATCGAAGATTTCATAGTATAGAAGGTATGGAACCTGACGTTCAGGAACCTCATCGTAATGTTTCTTACAAAGGAATGATCAAAGATCAACCTTCTATGACAGAGAAGCGCAGCTCCTGGAAGTGTCCATAATGTAGAATAACCAGTCACAGCCTTTATAGAAATCCTTGCATCTTACACAAATCCTCTTTTTACTGATCCACTTGGCCTACCACTCACTGATCCACCATCCACGAGATATTTTGATGCCTATTCTTCTTACAAATTACCACCTAGTTCAACCACTACACAATCTTTTGTCTTGAACCCATCATGTTTTGGTTTTCCTGAAGGACTTGGGAATTTCTTTGTATCCACAAATCATATAGTTGATAATTTTGGTGCTTCTTCGTTGATAGGAGCATCGACGACCCATGTAACCCAAATTCAACCACTTACGCATACATCTCCTTTCGCACATGGGTCAGGTAATATTCCCGCTTCACTATTTCCACACATGCGCACGCCAAGTGATTTACTTGGTCGTTCCATCAGTCATATGATCGGTAGTCAAGTTGTTCACACAACCATAGTTATACAAGCTACCAGCCTCCATCTCATACATCGTAGATGAGTAAACCCTACATTGAAGGTCAATTTTCAATGGGAGGCCAACCTTCATCTAGGGGGAAACATTTAGCTGGAGGGATTTTTTTTACTGGGGGTAAACCTAAATGGTTGCAACATCAACAAGCCTAGGGGAAAGTTGCTCCTACAAGTCCTTCTATCCATACTACCACTAGAATATATCTTGGAAAACCATTTCGAGGAGTCATTAATCCTTTGTGGGGTCAACCTAATCCAACGAGAATTCCTCTGCAAGGAACTTTTCCCTATCAATCCATAAACCCCATGATTCCGATGCAATAGTCCCTTCAACCACCACACATAAGGGGACCATCAGGTCAATCACAATATGTAGGAGGTCCATCACAATACATGGGTGGACAATCAGGACAACCACCTTGCATGGGTGGACAACTTGGGAAACCTTCGTATATGGGAGGACCATCTAGATTTTCCATCTCCCCGCAACCTGGATTTGGTCCTACTAGTGTTTCCATGCCATATAGTTACCACTAGTATCCACACACCAACTGATAACTTCCATTCTTGGCTATGTTATATATGCCAGATCATTCACGTTTGAAAAATGATCCCATTCAACATGCCCCGTTTTGGCCCGCCATCCCTACCAAATTACTGCCCGACATCCCGAAATTTGACGAAAAACCTGGAGAAGATCCTAACAATCATCTTATGACTTTCCATTTATGGTGTTCTTCCAACTCTTTAATGGACGATTCCATTAGTCTGAGATATTTTTAGAGAACACTTACAGGTGTAGAATCCAAATGGTATATTGAGTTGTTGCGTAACTCCTTTGTCAACTTTAATTCTCTTGCCATGGATTTCCTAACACATTTTCAATTTCCTATATGTTATGAGACCGATACAAAACTTTTTAACTCACTTTGACAATCCTATTCCAATCACATATATGATCATATTCATGAGTGGAGATGATAGAGACAGTTGATTAAAGCTCCAATTTCAGACCAAATCCTAGTGGATTGGTTTACAAAGTCACCCTTGCCTCCCATTACCCATGATGTTGTTATGGGAAATGTTGTTACTGAGGAGAAAAATATCAACCATGCGCAGTAATTGGACTTGGTATATTCCTAGTCAGTCATACTTTATGATCTAATCCCTAACGCTCCTCGCCCATCGAATGATCCATCAAGACATGCTCTGGAATGAAGTTATGTTTCAAACACCACAATTACTTATGCCCATGCTCAAACCTCCAAGGTGAATGTGGTCCAATCCACTTCATCTCAGTAACTTGGAGGTAAGAAGAAAAACAAGGGTAAATCCAAGAAATCTTCTAATGAATAGGATAATCCAAAGGCTGTTGATACTAATAGGAAGGTTAAGTTTCCTTGCATTATTTGCAAGCAAGACCACTACATGAAAGAATTCCCTCATCGTGAGGGAGTCACTAAATTTCTGAAGGGTACCTTCTAACTGGTTCAACAACAACATCTAGTTTCACAAAATCATGCCCCTTCGCAAGGGGGCAACATAGGTCATTCACACCATGGGGATGCTTCTTTGAGTGCTTCTGAGGTGTACATGTTTAAGGCGGTTAATTTAACAAATCAAGAAAATACTTATGACACTCCTCTAGGTGATCAGGCTAATGGAAAGGCTATCGCTAAACCCTCCACATCCACTCCTCCTCCATCTTCCAATCATATTCAAATTAAGAAACCAATTTCTGACACAGTGTTGTGCTCGCCCAAGAGCGTAATTCAAAAAGAGACATTTAATCCAATTGCTTCTGCAGCCCAAAACTACAACATTTTTGAATATTTGGAGCAAGCGCCTTGTGCTATGTCAACACTCGAAGTTCTACAGAACTTTCCAAGTCAACACAGAACCCTGTTGTCTGCCATTGGAACTATTGATACAGAGGAATCGAACCTGATTATGTTTATTCTGGACTATTATAAGGAGAGGTTCTCCCACCACTTAACATTCCATATTCAAATTTTGGTTGGTGGAAAGAACATCCATCGCACTATTTTAGATGAGGGAGCCTCCACCTATGTCATGTCTTTGCCATGTTGGGAATCCCTTGGTTCTCCTAAACTTACCTCGTCTCTTACCACCCTGAAATCATTTGATGGATGCAGTTTCCAACCTCAAGGACTCTTGCAATATTTCACTATGACATTAAAGGGTAAGACTGTTTCGGTCAATATCGAAGTGGTTGACGCACCCCTGGATTATAATTTGTTACTTCATCGTAGTTGGTTCTATGCGATGACTGTCATCACATCTTCGATGTTTCTTATTTTATGATTTCCCCATCAAGGAAAGATTATCATTTTTGACCAACTTGACTATATATCTCCAAGTCTCCCCAATGTTGCAACGAATAATGTCCCTTTACTAGGACAATCTAGTCTTGAGAGTGTAGGAGTAGGTCTTCTTAAGGATTCCTCGCTCAAGGGGGTTTTTCCTTTTCTCGCTTCTGCCACTCCGTAGGTTTCCATGTTAAATCTAATTTCGATTCAAGTGAGAAAATACTTATAATTATTTGATCCTTTGGTAGTACCTGGTCTCCACGATAATAGTTATTTTCACGTCTCAAGCTCGTTAAAAAATGAAATGGACGCTCATAAGCATAGTTCATTATTTCTGTCAAGATCGTTAAAAAATGAAATGAAACCCCATCCATTCAAATCGAGGCTCACTCTAGATTGCGTACTTGAACCTTCTTTTCCTCCGCCTAGTGAAAATGTTCCTATTAGTAACCAGACGCCTAAACGAGGAAAGAATAAGAGTCATCGGAGGAAACAATGCTTAGGGGGCAGGTCTTCAGCCTCTGGACATCATGCTGGAGCGAAGTCACTAGATTTTATCGCGCAAGCTGCAGGAAAAATACCTCTAGAGAGACACACTATAAGGAGTGATCCTCGCTTGGGGGTCATTCCCATTGTAACGTAGTATTTTTTTCTAGAACGAGCTTAGTCTTTGTTCTTTATCGTCCTCGTAAATAACTGAGAGTAGGTTATGAATCTCAGTATTTTTTCTTTCTCATGCTTGTTAATACATGAGAATAGGTTACCAAGTACACTTTTATCTCTTTTTCGGACTCGTAAAAGCTATACGAAAAATGAACTCTTTGGAGTTTCCTTTAAGCTCTTTTTAGACTCCCTAAACATGAAAAGATTTTCGAGTAAGCTTGCTTCCTTTCACACTCGTTAAAAGGTTTGAAAGGTTGTCTTTTGAGTGATAGTTTATCTCTTTTTAGGCCTCGTGAGACTAATTATGAAAAAAGAATACTCTAGTCAAGCATGATTAAAAGAGTTCACCCCTGTATTGTTTTACACTTTTTTTTTAGGCTTGGGAGACTAATTTTACGAAAAAGTCATCCATGGAGTCATCAAGCTATACCGAGCATATGTTACCCTCCTCAAGCTCGTTAAAAAATAAAGAGGTACTCATTCATCATGATGGGCGAAAAATTGAAGGAAGTGGGTCAAGTTTTTGGAATCCTTTATGCCAACTATTGTCACCCTTGAACATGCCACCTGTTTGTGTCTCGTCTTACAGTTGGGTAATATGATTGTCTCTGAGTCATACCAATTCCATGAGTCGTTATACTTTTTCATTCCAGTCGAAGAGTTCTCTTTCTTCCATCACATTATGTTGTTGGTACTCATTGAGTCAATGCTTCCAAGTCATTTTTCATGCCTCATCATGTTCAAGGGAAGTTTCACTTCAAACCATCCATCTGCAATATTACTAATTTTCGTTTCTTGTGTCAGTCCATACTCATTCGATCCACCATGTCACATCACTTTCCTATGTCAATTTCATGTCAATGATGGGGGATACATCATGGCCCTCCTTCGACAAGTCTGTTCCTCTCAACTTCAACACATTATCTAGGAATTAGAATTAGAAACTAGTTAGTACCTTGGGACCTGCATGCCTTAATGGCATGCCTCCTCACTTATGACAATAGGTTTACATCATTGAACTTTGATCGGATGATTCCACGAATGTTCGAACTCAACTCATTTATTCACATTCGCTGGAATGTACTAGGGTACCTTGGGAGTCATTGTCATCATTGACGATTTCCCTCGCACTTGTTAACAGATTACCTCAATGACCGATATTTAAGTGGTTTCTACAATGTTAGACATCAAATCATCTATTTACATGGCTAGATTCGTATTGCATTGGGATCGAGACAAAGACCCTGGGTTGGGCGCTCACTCTGCTATGTGATTTTCCCAGGCTGTGATCGAGATCATTTGAGCATGTAAAACATTTCAGTACAATCACCATGCTGGAAATCTTACTAATATATATATTGTCACATAGATCCACATTGTATTGATCTATGGCTATGTTTTGTCATCTCGTGGCTCCACTGTGTATTTTTCGTGGCTGCGATTAGTTCATGTCATGGAGGTATGGATCCAAATTGTATCTCTGGTGGCCATATCCTTAGTCAGTATTCTCATGGATCCGCAGTGTATTGGTTGGCGGCCATGCTCTGAGTCATCTCGTGTTCCGAGAATAGGTATGCCTACCTCGGAAATGGAACATATTTGTATACTGACTCATGATTGTTTGCCAGGTTATCCTACTCCAACACCCTTGTATTGAATAACTTATAAAGTGTTTCAACCATCAGTTTCTCTTCTGACCTCACACTTTAGGGGGCATCTGTTACACACCAAAATGTGACACTTGAGTTTTGCACCCTAAGTGTCACAAAGTGACGTATGCACCATGTTAAGTGTCGAATGAACCATCACAAGTGTCGTATGAAACTTACCTAGTGTCACATTCAATTTTCTAAGTGTTGTAACCCCTTGACACCATGAAATACATTTTCCACAATCCCCGAGTCATGTTGGAAGAAGAAGCCTCATCATCTGATAGGAGAAACACATTCTTTTCTTGGAAAAATGGACCTTTTTTTATCATTTTAGAAGGGTGGCGCTCCCCTACCCATACTGATGGGGCACCAATGCTCCCCTACCCATACTAAGGGAGTACCATTGGCACCCTGTGTTTAATGTTGGGCCAACACCAATCTTGTTAGAGGAAAATGAGGGATCCTCCACCTTTTCCTAAGGGCCAACTCTCTTGGGATGAGGTTTGTTGTAATCGACCCCTACTCTATGGCTCTGTTAGAACTAGAATTCACCTTCAGATTGCATTGAAGGTAAGCCCAATACCCATCAGTTTATATGTCACAGGTTATTGAGTTTTGAGTGGTCAAATGGAGAAAACTCGATAATAATAGCATTCCAACCCAGAAATCTAGACTAACATGCACCAACCATTGAGGTCTTGAATCAACTTCAGTTAGTAAGTTGGAGTAAGGGTGATTAGGAGGAATATTTAGTGAGAAAGGTGTAGAGGTCTACTATGAACATCATATTTTCCAGCAGCCCAAGGAAGAAAAACTTAAACACAAGGTTCTCTTGGATTCAAATTTCAAGGAAGTTGAAAGAAATCATAACAGTACTATAATCAAACATTTATCATAATACGGTTACAAAAATCCATGTGAATCAATAAACATGAACTCTCTCAGTATCAGAGGCAAATAAAATGGAGTAGGATGGTTGACTTAGATTAACCAAGATGTCTCAAAAACAAATACATAACCAAAGAACCGGTTGTTCTCAATCAAAATATTATAATATCAAGGAGCCTAGCTCAACCATTCCACCTTAAAAAAATATCAAAACTGCCTATATATACTAAAATGATGCAACCACCAGGAATGTGATCAGATCACTTCCTTCAAAGCCTTCAGTTGGCGCCTTCTATGTTAGGTTGTGCAGACCTCATTATGTCAGACGCGAGCCAGGCATAGTCATGTGCTTTACAGAAAAAAATGCCCATAAGGAAGCTTCAGATCGTAAGTGTTCCTTCATGGCTTCTCTCTGCAATGTTTTCCATTTATGGGATGAGGCGATGTCTAAAATGCTGACCAAAATATTCAATAACTGTCTTCATTAGGATTAAGACTGGGCCTGACACCCATAACTATTCTCAAACGGTGCCAATGACTTCTGCGAGTCCGTCCTGATGCCTTGAGGCCATGAATGGTCTTTGTATGTGACCAATGCGAGCTTTGCAGGTGGTAGTCTGATAGCATATGCGCAGGGGTGATGTGGAGCGAGGTGCTTTCGACTTTTGGCACAGTTCCTCTCCATTACTCCATCCTCAATGTGACCTAGGGCCATGACCCTACGCAATTGCGAGTGCTACCAAGGGTGGTCTGAAAGAAAACCGCTTTTGTCCCCGCAATTCACCATGAACCACCACACGTCCCTTTCCAAAAACCATGGTTCCGATTGTAGGCTACCCTTAAAATTTTAAAACGTGCGAACCTTCCGACCCTGCAATGGAGTGTGACCGTTGATCTTGTGATCTGAGATGAGGCTTCCTGATCAACGACCCAACTCTGGCACTTTAGATTGACAGATCAGATCTTCCCTCTTCGAATCAACGGTTGAGATCTGCTTCGCGAATCGACCTTCGGGAATTTCAATTCTCAAACCACATTTCCCTCTAAGAAAAAACTCTAGAGCTGGGGATCTGATGACACATGGAATTATGGATAATTGAACGGTCCAGATCTATTTCGGGCTTCGACCATTGATTTCGGGACTGGAATGAGTTTCTCTGAGTGATGTGCTTTGCACTCATGGCTGTGGCCTGCGACCCTTGACAACTTTAAGTGATAACATTTGGCTCCACAGGGGATGGCATGCCCCCTGCAAGCTGCCAAGAACAAGTAGTTCCAGTGCCTTAGCTGTTGGGCTATGAAGTCATGCTCTGAAACATCATACTGAAGAAAAAAGGCCGTCACGTACACTATTCTAAAAATGAAAGCAAACACACTTGCTCCTGAGGGAGCTTATTTATGTACAAAACCTAAGTTAACTGAATTTTACAAAATGCTAGGTGAAAGCAAACTTCCACCATAGCCATTCAAACTGTTTGATAACTGAGTCCTTCGCTTCACTGCAAATGATCCATAAAAGATAAGGAAAGCGTGACAACTGACTAATTTCATTCTTATGATCACCCATATTACCTTTAAATGATGATAAAAAGATCAAGCTTGCATGATCCAAAGCATTTGAAAAGTGTAACTTTATGTACTCATCGACATGGTCATGAAATTGAAGGCAATGCATGATTAACTTATGAAAGGATCCCTTCACTTTTTCAAAGCTGCTGACAGCTTGCTTGATGTCCCCTACATGTACACTTGATTGAAAGACAACCACATACATCTGTGGGTCCAAAAGATGCTTACTGTGAACTATAGGTACAAGTGGAAGAAGGATGGACGTAGGTGGCTTCCGATCCACTGATGGCTATAGATTTACTTTAGGCTGTGTATAAATGACCTCTTCATGTGCCTCAACTAAGGGCTTCTCCTAGTCAAATTTTATGTCTTCCGTGACAAGGCCAACCTCTGCATCATCCTTACTATCTTCATAGTGATCAAATACAAGATAAGCTTGTTGCTCATCATTACTAGGATATTCATCAAAAGGTGGTTGTCTTTCATATCTATGATCAACCTTTAAATCAATAATTTTATTAGGAAAATAACTGTTAAAAATGTCTATTTCAAGAATAGTAGTAACTGCTGCTCCTAGATGTTCATACACATGATTTCTATCAATACAGGGCTATTCATTGATACATGATTAGAAGACAAAATCATCCACAATTTTTCCTTCATATGGACAACAAGAAAAAACTGCCTTACGCTCAGAGTTGAGATGATACTGACTTTGAATCCTTCTACAAGCTCAGAGGTTCTCCTCCACTTCCCCAACATCCATGAATAACTGAGATAAATATGTTGATTTCCTTTCTCTCAGGTGAAGGACAAGCTCTGAATGCTGATCCATGACATAGTACACCATGACAACAGTCTCCGTGGGTCTGATCTCTACAGGCATATTATGATACACATAGTAAAACCTCCTGTTGAATACAACCAAGGCTTCCTCTTCCCCTCTCCTGGAGGCATTAAAATCATCCCAGTACTGATCAAGGGACTTGTTTTCACCCCACTTAAAAAATTAATTGCATAATTCAACCCATGAACCAATGGAGTCACCTCCTAAACATTTAAACCACACAACAACATCTCCAAACAACGGATTTGTTAACAATCTCATGGCAACATCATAATGAGCAATCTCAAATTGACCAAAAAAGTTCTTGAAGGCCTCCACATGCCTCTCAATTGTAACATGATCTTTCCCAGAAAAATGAGGAAGATATTTAAAGAAATCAGGAGGATAAGGATGAAGATGATATGGAAGCTTTAAAGGTTTAAACAACATGTCTTTGATTCTAGTTTGAAAACTAGTGGGCTAAATATGAGGCTTAACACATTGATGGCAAGGCTCAATAGTAACAACAGGATGTGATGAGATTTGAGGAGGTTGTGGATCAGTTTCAACCTCCTCAGGGATGCAAGGGTGATTGAATCCAAGAGGGATCTCAGTATGAATTTTATCCTTATGAATAGGCTGAGCTGAGGATATAGGATCAACATCTACAACATAGGCAGAAAGCATGGCTTCTTCCTCCAAGGATGGATATATAAAGGAAGGATGGTGATCAACTGAATAAACAAAGAAAAATATGATCCTCTTTATATGTGAAGGGAAAAACAAAAATGAGATGATAAAGAATAAAAAAAGTTCATGTGGAAAGCTCATAAGCTGATACCTAGTCATTCCCTTCATCTTTCTGTCCATAGGATCTTCCCTAGTGGAGTCTCTGATTGTGGAGTTGCCAGGTAGATGATTACAGTCAATTTTATATATCCCTCTCTTGTCTACCATCAAGAGTTGTATCTATGTCATTGTTAGCCCTTGACCAAGTTTTGGAGAACCTTGGTCACATTTGACCATTTTTTGGACTTCAACAGGCTGGTCAAAGGCGAAGCGGAGATCGTGGGATATCGACCCCTTCTTAGGGAATTTTTGGTTTAGGTTTTATCTAACGGGTATGGGATGTCAGCCCATGGGTTTACCCATGCCTTGGCCCCTTTTGTAATGTATAAATATAAAGTTAGATGATGTAAGAAAAATAACACTAGGTCTAAGAGAGATGTTGTGATAAGTGTTATATTGTGTTGAGTTCAAGTGATGTAAGTAGTTGGATCTATGTGATTGAGTTATATCTATGCATAATGTGTCCATGAGAACTTGTAGGGCTAAGTGCAAGTGACTGTAAAGAGGCTTTGTACTGTAGCCTAGCTCGGAGAAGGAGGATCTGGCGAGGTACACGCAGATCTCCTGTCCTATGCAGAGTGGGTTCTTGTGGCTCCATGCTTATAGAAGATTGAAAGAAGACAATAAATAAGAGAAGAGTTGGTGGACGTAGCCCCACACTGGGGTGAACCACGTATATCCTGTGTTGTGTTTGCTTTTTGCATTATAGTTGTTATGTTGTTGATGTGATTTATGATTAGTGCAGTGATATATGTCAGATGTATCTGATATAGTAGCTTAGTGCGTAGTAATGTGAATGAATGATAGATCTGATCTATTTCAATATGATAAGTGCTTGGATGTATTAGATCTTGTTGAATACTGCGTTTCTTTGTAACTAGGGTTTCAACCTGCGATGTGAATAAGGGTTAAATATTGATGAATGTTAACTGATAAGTGCTCTATTAAGTATTGTAATCACAGATTTATGTCCAAGCTAGGTTGTAGACACTTGAGTATTGCAACCACCCTTGCCTCTACCTCGGGTGAGAATTCATCCACTTTGCAGTTGTTGCCGAAAGGGCCAGTAGTTAGGGTTTTGTTGGTGCGTTGTTGAAGCATTGAACCCTGGTTCTGCCCCTATGCAAACAAATGGTTTAGTTGCCGGGACCTGAAGCTGTGATTACTGGGACCTGAAACTGTGATTGCTGGGAACTGAAGAAAATAAAGCTCTGTGCGTAGATATGTTGCTTTATGTTGAAGGAAAATCTCCTTGCGGACAGGTAGATCTCCTCTTGAGAGCTAAACTCTTAACTCTCAAGACAGAAAGTGCTTATCATGGTCACTGACTTCCTTTTAGATCTAGGTGGACTAGTGTGTGAGAAGGAAGGAGAAGAGAAGTACCTTTTACCGGTGTTTGTCCCTGCACGCTCCGAGTTGAGCTCCAATCTTTCGCTCCTCGATGAATCCTGTAGACAAACAAAGTACGACCACTTCCTACTCTATCAAGGTTAGCCCTANAGATCTATCTGCTAAAGAGACAAATCCATGTGAGATTGAACATGAATTAGAAAGAAACAGGCCAAGCATGTCATATTAATGAGGACAAAACATTACTTACAGTAGTAGATGGATTGCAGCAGTTCTGCCAAGTCCTCCTTGTCTAACCCTTACTCAAAAGATCCATGATATGAATGATGATAGCTTCACCAATTGTTCCCTATGAGATCATAGGTCTCTTGTTTCCAAATCACCTCTGTTCCAACACCACTTATGAGATCATAAGTCTGGTGTAATTCTCCCTTTCCATTCCCCCTTTCACCATGAGAAAGCTTGCTTATATAGCCTTAGAGAGGCTTCAACCACTTGAGATATCCTTGGGGAAGTTGAGGATTTGCCTCCTTCAGTTGAGGATCTACCCTAAGATCATGGCTGGACTAGGGATTTGAGATCAAATTCCTTCTAAGAATGAAAAGATCCTTCCCCCATTCATCTCAACAACTCAACTGCTACCTAAAATAGGTAGCGCTCCCTCAAAAGGGCCATCAAAGCGCTGTAGCACTCCCCAGTAGGCTTAAGGGTGGCGCCAACACTCCCTAAAGACACCAGCGCTCCCTCAAAAGGGCCAAAGGAGCTTTATAACACTCCCAAATAGTGTAAGGGGGGGCGCCAACACTCCCAGAAGAGGTATAGGGGAGCACTCTTATCCAAAAACCTAGTTTTTTGGCTTCTTTTAGATGGAAAAAGGTTCATGAGTCTAGTTAACCTTTCCTCCTTTTCCAAATCAAGTGTTTGACATGTGCCAAGTGTCTTCTTGATGTCGTTATAGGCACAACATAGGCATCATGGCAATATGCTTTCTTTGATACTTGCGACACTTGTGAGCAAAATGCGACACTTGAAACCTTTGTAATGACGACACTTGTGACACTATCAAAGTGAGTATTTTTGATGTGTAATAGATTGCCCCTCAAAGTATGAAGTTAGAAGACTGATAATTGAAATGCTTTGTAGACTTTCAAGCAAGGGTATAGACGCAGAGAACTTGACAGAAGCTGCAAACAAACATCCAACAAATATGATGACATGTTTCAAACCCAAGGTAGGCACACCTATGCTTGGGTGATCAAGACTTGCAAGATATGGCCTCCATAAAATACACTACAGATCCATAAGTGTATTGACAAAAGGTATAGCCACCGAAAATACACTGTGGATCTATACTCCTATGACCTGAATTGATCATAGCCACGAGGAATAGACAGTAGATCTATGAGATGACAAGACATAGCCACGACCAATACAAAGTGAATCTATGTAACAGTATATGTGTCATTTGTTCAAGAGAAATTCCATCGCAACCTGAGCAAAGTACATATAAGAGTGATCACTCAACCCAGGGTCTTCTTACCGATCCCAATGTATTACGAATCTAACCATGTGAATAGATGTCCTGATGTCGAACATGGCATAAACCACTTGATTATCGGTCAATGATGTAAACCGTTAACAAGTGCGAGGGAGATCACCATTAATGTCAATGATTCCCAAGGTACCCTAGTACATTCCAACGAATGTGAATGGATGAGTTGGATTCGAACATCCGTGGAATCATCCGATTAGAGGTCAATGATGTAAACCCACTGTCGAACATGAGGAGGCCTACCATTGAGGCATGCAGGTCCTAAAGTACTAATTGGTTTCTAAGTCTAGTTCCTGGATAATGTGTTGAATTCGACAGAAATAGACTTGTCGAAGGAGGGCCTTGATGTATCCCCCATCAATGACACGAAACAGACACAAAGATGTAATTGGTAGATCAAATGAACATGGACTGACATGGGTATTGAGACAAGATATTTGTGATGGCTGACTCTCGAGGCGGATACTTCCCTTGAACACTGAGGCACAACAAAAAAAATATGACATGGACCAAAACTTGATGATGCAGTGGATGCTGTGACTTACGTCGGGTGACCCAAAGGAGTAAAAGAAACTCAAAGGATTGGCTCAGTGTAGAGGTTCAGTAGATTAAGATGTGCGCAAAGACAAAATGCCGTGTTCAAGGGAGACTCTACGAGTTACTTGGTAATGTTCTCAAAACCACTGCTTGGCTTGCTTCTTTCAATTTTTCCCCCATCTAGATAGACGAGTACCTCTTTTTAATTTAACGAGCTCGAGGAGGATAACACATGCTCGATAAAACTCACCTTCAGTAAGTTCATCTTCATTTTTTTTAAAAATTGGAAGAAGTAAGGGTTCGATCCCGTATGGGCCTATCGATGTTTGTTTTAACGAGTCCAAAGATAGAAAACTCGAAGGTTTTTCATGATTATAGAGTCTGGAAAAATGCTTAAAAGAGAACTCTCTCAATTCCTTTTTCGTAAAGTAGTCTGACGAGACCGAAAAAGAGATAAACTATCGCTCAACAGATGTTTTCTTCAAATACTTTAACGAGCGTGAAGAGAACAAGGTCGCTCGGTAATCTTTTCATGTTTAGAGAGTCTGAAGGTGACTCCAGTGTTGTCCTTTTTCATAATGTTAGTCTCGCGAGGCCGAAAAAGAGATAAATTATCACTCGAAAGATGCCCTTTCAAACTGTTTAACGAGTGGGAAAGGAAGCAAGATCACTCGGCAATCTTTTCATGTTTAGAGAGTCTGAAAAGAGCTTAAAGGAGACTCCAGGGGGTTCCTTTTTCGTGTATCCATACAGGTCCAAAAAAGAGATAAAAGTCTACCTGGATGCATTCTTATGTATTTTCAAGCACGAGAAAGAACGAAGACTAAGCTCGGTATGCCCCTAGCTTGAAAGCTAGTGGCTTAACTCTAGAAAAATCATCAAAGGCTGGAGACATGCCCTCCAAGATTCAGTTCATTCACTGACTTTGATGTTGTCACCAATTTCTCTACTAAAGAAGAAAAAAGAGAAGGGTGGATGAAAAGAAGATTCAAGAGATGTGACTGTTTCATTTTTTAACGAGCTTGACACAGGAAAATAATTATGCTCAGGAACTCTGTTTCATTTTTTAACGAGCTTTCCACAGAGAAGGGAAACTATCCTCGTAGCTTCTTCTTGATCATGGCTTCCAAGAGGATAACGCTCTGGAAGGATACCATGTCAAGGGACAAAACTCAGTCATGGCCTCCAGGAGATCTTTGCTGGATGGAAGATAATTACTTGGGAAGGAACACATGTCGAGGGTCGCGATAGGAGTAAGGAGATCTGGCTCCAATAACCCTACCGAAGAAATCACCAAGTCAACTACCGGATCCAAATCATCGGAATTTGAAATCATGGGAGACAATGCCACATAATTGACATGTAGTGGGGGTGATACTGTCGTCATATAAGAACCACTTAGGGAGGTAACCTAGTCAGGGCCGATGAATGAAAGTTGATCAATAGTCACAATTCTTCCATCGTGAGGGAAAGATATCATGCGGAAAATAGTGGATACAAGAGCTTTCATAGCATAGACATAATCCCACCCAAGGATTAAAGCAAAATCCAAGGGGTCTCGGACTACCATGACATCAATAAAGACAATTTTCCCTCCCAAAGTTATAGGAAACTGAGGAAGGATCCCTAAAGGTTGATTGGTTATTCTGTTAAAAGCCAACAGATTCTGTGTAACTGGTGCAAGCTGAGGACAACCCAAAGCATGCCAAGCAACAGAGGACAAAATACTAACGGACGCACCTTCATCTATCAGCGTTTGAGGAACGTCCTGACCACAAACTTGTACTGTAATCTGGAAAGGAATGTGAGAGGGAATACGAAGTCTAGTTAGTGCACCCCAATCAAAAAGGATGGCCTCATTACTTGGAGGGAGTTTCACGGGAGAAGGAGGAATTCCCCCCAGCATGGTAGAGTCTGTATTAACGAGAAAAACGTGGGCATTATCGGGTTTACTCTCTAGAGGGAGAGTAGGATCGACCGATGATTGGATCAGATCGACTGCGCAGACACTCTCCAAAGGAAGAGTGGGATTGACTGATGATGGAATCGGAATAACCACTTTGGAACTCTTCGGATGAAGGGTGGGATTGACCGAGGAAGGGACTGGATCAACCACTTTGGCACTCATCAAAGGAGGAGTGGGATCGACCGAGGACATAACCGGATCGACCACTTTGGTTTCATTCTCCAAGGGAAGAATGGGGTCGATGGGTGGAAATGGATCGACCGCTTTGGAGTCACTCTCTAACGGGAGAGTGGGATCGATCGAGGATAAAAATTGATCGACCACTTGGGTTACACTCTTTTGATGAAGTGTGGGGCTAATCGATGATGGAACTGGATCAGCTACTTGGGTTTGTGGTTCAATCGAGGAGGAAACTAGATTGACCACCTGATCAATCGGACTGATCGGAGATGGAACTGGATTGACCAGTCCATCAACCAATGATGGGTTGGAGGAAAGCTTACGATAACCTTTTGGAAGTTGAAGTTTTTCCAAAAGAGAAGAAGCCTCGTCCATACGAAGACAAATGTGAGAGTAATGATCACCTTTACACAACATGCAAGGGAACTTGATTGTTTTCTTCTTCTTACCAACCTTAACATCACTAGTTGATGGGGTATCATCGGCATGACCCATAGAGGCCGATGACGTGGAGGACCACATTTCTAAGACCTTGATAAGACCGGGGCAATCCCTCAGAAAGTGGTCACCCTTAAAAATGATGCAAGGGAATTTGGGTTTTGGATTCTTCATTTTAATCTTGTTGACCTCATCAACACTCCCAGTACTATTAACAGTAATTGGTTTCTTAGAGCCAACATCTGATGTTGTTGGGGCCTTTTTTCTTTTCGGGTTCTTCTTCTTCTTCTCTTTCCGTTTCTTCTTCTTCTGCTCAACCTGGCTACTTGCTTTAGAGATTTCCCTAGGCTAAGAATGAGAAATGGAAGGAGACTTGATGGGCGAAGAAGGTGAAAAGTCGACATGAGGTTGATGTGTGGGTGGTGTATTGACATCCAAAGTATTAGGTGCAACTGAAACATTGGGAGGATTCGGGATCACCGGAGTGGGGAACAACCAAACTGGTAATCCAATAGTGAGTCCTGGAAGACTCAGTGTGGCAACATATGCAGGACCAAAGTTTCCAAACGAAGGAAAGGTATAAGGTTCCCCAAGGGAAGGGGTTCCTCCATTGGTACTCCTAGGATTCGATGCCATTAATACTGATTCGACCTAAGGTCCACTAAGTAAAACAAACAACACACGCTATGAATCTGAGAAGCAATCAATCAAACAAAACCTTCCCACAATGAAACCACTAGTTGGTGATGAAATCCAACGTCGCAAGATCAAAATAGGAAGGGGCGGGGATAGAGCGGGTGGATCAGTTACGTTGGTGACCTGCTTAACGGACTTATGCCTTGGTGCAAGCTTCCATGCAGTAATTGTGGATTTACCCTCCAAGGAGCCCGAGTAAGTTTGACCAACGTCTGTTCCAGGTACAGTGAGATTTCCCTTCACCGTCACCTTGTGTGAGACCCTAAAGATTATGGCTACTAAGGTCACCGACTCGTAGTCAGCCCTTGGGCGGGTACAGTCGACAGTCCAATCAGAACGTATGGGCAGGATAACAAGTCCGAAATCAACTTGAAAGGCTCCCACACATAATCGTGGGTATACCTTTCAGTGACCCCCAATATACGATCCGACCACTACAAACAGTTGGGCCATGGAGGGATAATCTTCATAACTCACCCGAATGCGACCTTGTGCGTAACCCCTGTGTGAGAGGGGGATCCCAACAAGCCAATACGACGATTGGATTTGACTCTCCCAACCGCAAGATACTAAGTTTGTTCGATAGCTTTGGAAAGTTATCCTTTCAACCTATTCCAAAGTCCTACACCTTAAACTAGTGTAGGTTTGCTAACAAAGATGTAAAAAGTCTGATAAATTTTAGTTAAGCGTTGATTTTAATGGCTGTTGTTTACTTAGAGGGTGTACGAAAGTGAAACTGATGGAATGATGACTCAATTCCCAAAAATATGCATGAAATATGATAATCAATCATTTCTTTTCAATGAATACATATTTAAGGGAAAGAGGAAGATTCGTTTTCACTATAAAACACTTGATAAGGAATGCCCTCAATCAATTTTGTTCTCAATCAAATCCAATATGATGCTACAACATTTCAGAAATGAAAACTAATATGCAAACTAATCATTAAGATGTACTTTTTTCGTTTTCATGTGAATGATGATCAATTCAATGAAAAACTTGTCCTGCCAACTACCCTTTCAGATCAAGGAGATTCAGACAAGAAAACACATATTTCGCACAAACAACACCCCCTTTTGCAATCAAACAAGAGAAATAAAATCAAAAACACAAAAGGAAGGAGAAAGAGATTGGACAAGATGACCTCAAAGAACCAAATGAGAAGAGGCACAGACTTCTAATGTCCTTCACTAGAGTTCCCGCTCAGTCGGATAGGAGAGAAGAAAGCAGGGGATTGATTTCAAGCTCTCAACAACAAAAAATAAAAAATAATGAAGAAGGGCATAAAATCTGAACAAAAAATTGTTTACTTCTCAGGAGGAAGCATGTCAAAGGTCAAAGGAAGAATCACTGAATCTCAAAGCAGCTCAGCAAGTGAAAAAACAGGGTTAGGACTTCCAAAAATTGCAATTTTTGAAAAGATTTTAGGAAAAAAGGGCTGGCGCTCTGGTATAAGAGCCACCAGAGTGTTATAAAGCTCTGTTCAGCAGCTTAAGGGAGTGTTGGCACTCTGCTAACATGGGCACAGGGGCGCCAAGCTTAAAAATCTCATAAAAAAGTCCAAAAACCCAAAATTTCAATCAAATTTTGACAATTAGGCTGAGTGTGATAGGCTAAGGGTCCAATCAGCATATGAGATCAAAAATATGGGGTGAAAAAGGTCTGAAAACAATCAAGGGTAAGACAAGGTCTATGAGGAGGAATCAAAATTGAAAAGTTCCGATTCGAATCCCCAGTGGAGTCGCCAGTTTTTGTTGAAGGAAAATCTCCCTGCGGATAGGTAGATCTCCTCTTGAGATAGAATCTTAACTCTCAAGACAGAAAGTGCTTATCATGGTCACTGACTTCCTTTTAGATCTAGGTGGACTAGTGTGTGAGAAGGAAGGAGAAGAGAAGTACCTTTTACCGGTGTTTGTCCCTGTACGCTCCGAGTTGAGCTCCAATCTTTCGCTCCTCGATGAATCCTGTAGACAAACAAAGTACGACCACTTCCTACTCTATCAAGGTTAGCCCTAAATAGATCTATCTACTAAAGAAACAAATTCATGTGATATTGAACATGAATTAGAAAGAAACAGGCCAAGCAT
>JASDQU010508354.1:69278-93882 GCA_032191745.1 Picea mariana | reverse complement strand
CAGCAAGCTTGTTTCCGCTGCATTTTTACAGTTTCAGCTTATTTCGTTATTTAATAGAAAACCAGTTTTACTGTATCTCTGTTATTTTTGTGTTAAGCACCTATTAATAATCTGTATTCATTTCGTTCTGCTCATAAAATCCGGATCATCTTGTTTCCAAATCACCTCTGTTCCAGCACCACTTATGAGATCATAAGTCTGGTGTAATTCTCCCTTTCCATTCCCCCTTTCACCATGAGAAAGCTTGCTTATATAGCCTTGGAGAGGCTTCAACCACTTGAGATATCCTTGGGGAAGTTAAGGATTTGCTCCTTCAGTTGAGGATCTGCCCTAAGATCGTGGCTGGACTAGGGATTCAAGCTCAATTTCCTTCTAAGAATGAAAAGATCCTTCCCCCATTCATCTCAACAACTCAACTGCTGCCTAAAATAGGTAGCGCTCCCTCAAAAGGGCCATCAAAGCACTGTAGCGCTCCCCAGTAGGCTTAAGGGGGGTGCCAACACTCCCTAAAGACACCAGCGCTCCCTCAAAAGGGCCAAAGGAACTTTATAGCACTCCCAAACAGTGTAAGGGGGGGCGCCAACACTCCCAGAAGAGGTATAGGGGAGCGCTCTTCTCCAAAAACCTAGTTTTTTGGCTTCTTTTAGATGGAAAAAGGTTCATGAGTCCAGTTAACCTTTCCTCCTTTTCCAAATCAAGTGTTTGACATGTGCCAAGTGTCTTCTTGATGTCGTTATAGGCACAACATAGGCATCATGGCAGTATGATTTCTTTGACACTTGCGACACTTGTGAGAAAAATGCGACACTTGCGACCTTTGTAATGATGACACTTGTGACACTATCAAAGTGAGTATTTTGATGTGTAACACTTTAGTGCGCAGTATTCTACTTGACTGTGAAGCTATGTGCTAAGAAAAAAATCAGATTTGAAGAAAAGAGGTAAGATCTTAAAGCTTTGTGCTATGAGAAAGGTAAGATAAGTGAAAATTTTTGTTTCAAAAGAATGGATCTAGGTATGTCTACTAGATTTCGTCCTAGTCTGAAAACTAGGGCACAAATAGAAGAAAGAAGATTGGATATGAGTAGATTTGATAAGAATAGTGCAAGATATGTTATTCCTATGCATAGAAAGAATGTTTGGACTAACAAATGGATGAAGGATCCTAGAAAGAATTTTTTGCAGGTTAGTTACTGTGATCCCAATGTGCAGTATATGAAAGGTTGGGGGTCATTTAAAAGAAAGAAGGGATTAACTCTTTGTTATAGTTGCAGAAGACCGGGACATATTGCTAAGGAATTCCCTGGTAGAGGTCCTAGTTGTCTTTGTTGTAAAGCTATGGACCATGAAGTTTTAGATTTCCCTAGAATGATTGATAAATTTGAAAAGATGAATATGAGACAACAAAACCATGAGTCAGGACAAGAAACTAAGGATATGATAGAACCCCAGAAATAATCAGAGACTGTATTATTACAGATGAAAGAAACCTTGAATGATCACAGAGATATCAACTTATCAGAGATCTTAAAAGAGAAGGAGTGCATAGAAACAAAAATAGGAGATTTCGACATAGACTGTGTTCTGGATGAGGAAACACAAGTGAATATCATGACAGAAAGAACTTGGGAAATTTTGGAAAAGCCTGTTATGGTTCCTTCATTAGGAGGAATAGGATTATTTAGAGGAAAGTAGATAACCATATGTGGAAGACTTACCCAAACATCTATGAGTGCTCATGGAACTTCGACAGAAGAAGAATTTGAGATCGTTAAATTTGTTGAGAACAACGCCCCATTTGCTATTTTGCTAGGAAAAACCTGGATTGAGAAAGATCAGACACAAAGGAAACAAGAAGAGGAGGATCTAGAACAAAAAAAGAAAGAACTAAGGGATTTCATGGCCAGGAGAATAACACACTTACTGGAAGAACAAGAGGACTAGTCGAAGCTACTAAGGACTAGAGATCTGGACGTCGAAATTGAAAGAACACAAGAAGACTTGAAACGCCTGTCTGTACAAGAGAGTAGAGCACCTAACCTAGAAATATAAGAAGTATTACCCTCGAACCCTATGAAAGACCCTCCACAATGCGAATTTACTATGCCAAGAGGAGATAAGAACAATAATGGAAAGAGGAAACCAGTGACTTAGATTATAGGAAAGAAAGCCAAAAATCTCACCAAGAAGAAAACAAAGTTAGAAAAATTACAAGAAGTTATAGGGAGGACTTTGCAGAAAGAAGGTTTGCAGAACTAAAACTTTGTCGGGATAACAGAACAACGAAGATTGACACTTTGCCATGGCGAAGCAATATGACCGTTGGAGACGTCTCGACCATTATCCCGACGCTCGAGAACGACTCGAACCACAGTTATCGACAGAAATATCACCATTAGACCGTTGGGACCACGCCATAACGGATGGAATTGTATTGATTGAGGCGTTCTTTCCTGTTGGAGGAGTCCGTTACAACATTGTCTATTTATCTCGTTGAGCGTTGCACCGAGAACACTTTTGCCAATTGTGATCATTTGATCCCATAGAGAACTAGTTTCTTTCGTGTAGTTCCTATTGAGAGCTCGCCACCTGTTCTATTACCATGATTGTTTGATCACCGACCCGCGATACCTGATCTTGAGAATTCATGTCAGGTGACTTCAATGAAGTAGAGAAATTCATTGAAGAGATCCTCATAGACCTCATGACTGAGAAGGTCATGTCTACAAGAGTCCAAGCCTCATCGACGAGAGGAGTACAAGCATCCCCGTCAATTGCTCATGGATCTGGACCATCCCGAGTTACAATAGAGAAACAAACCAAGCATCGTGATGACTTGGCGAATGCGAAGCTCATCCCATCTATCCTGCCTGATTATATCCCACCTCTGGCTGGCATGGTGAGCGTGACAGTGTCCCAAGGGACTTCAACTACACCTTGATTACTGCATACCTCCCGAAGGGGATACGCGCACTAGGACCACAGTTAGGACAAATCATGACATTGAAGATTAGTGACTTCAACTTGGGAGATCACAAGAACCATGGAATGCTCGCCCCACAAAGGTATTTGACCAGGACCAAGGGGAAGAAGTCGAAGATCATCCCCCAACCATGGACTATGGACATCGTGAGGTCCACTATCCTAAACGTGATGAAGATACCACACTTTGGAAGGCATCGAGAGGTTAACACATGCATTAAACTCCTGTTGTCTTGCTTCCATGGAAGTCATCTGTGGCTAGACAGATGCATCACCGTAGATTCAGCACTGATCCATTGGATCACTGGGTTAAGCATGTAAGGACCAGACCCACAATAATTTTATCCAGGGAAGGTTGCAGATCTCACCCTGACGTAGTAAATTAAATATACTTATGGCGATGTGGAAAAGGGGAAGCAAGGCTACAAGGTAGCTTCCATTCAGAATGGCATAGTGTGCCTAGCCTTCCAGTTGATCGTTGGTAAGATAGTAAGGAAGAACAGACCCATGCATGTCATAGGGTTCGTTGTTGACCTTGCGGGAAAATGCATGAAAGGGCTACAAATGAACTGGGAGAGCTACCTTGTCAACCAATTAGAGAAATACTGTCATGAAGCTCAGGATCAGGGCTACGAGTTCCACTTCAGTTGGCTACTGATCCTCATCAATTTCATTGCTTGGGAAATGCCGGAAGGTGTGACCTTCCCTGACATTGAGCCATCAGAACCCTTAGCTGCGAAGTTCACCACGCTCTGGTATTTGAGCGACATGGAGAAACAATGGAAGTCAAAAGTGGTGTTCCACACCTACTGCCTACAATTGAAGAGGGATATTGATTCTTTCCCTCGGATGACGCTGAACACCCTGCACAGGTTCAGACCATTTGTGAAGTTCTGCGCAGATAGACATTTTATTTATATCACTACACACGGAGATGAACACAAAGAAGAGCTACAGAGTTACTATAAACTCACAGAGGAGGACATGGAAGAAATCACTAAGGAATGGCCTGCAAAGTTCCTTATACCAATCGACCAGGCAGAACTGTTTGACCCTGACCTCATCGGTAGTCCTGTGGTTACTCGCGAAGAGTATGATGCACCCAACAATAGCAGAACAAAGAAAAAGGAAGAGGTATAGGACCTGAACAGTGCATCAGAAGAGACTACTTCAGACTCACCAGGAGGGGAAGGTGATGACGAAGTAGATAAAGAAGAGGACAAAGGAGAAGAAGACGAGAATAAACAAGGTGAAGTAACACTGCCTAAGGATCCTATTGACGAAGCTGAGACCTCCAAGAAAAAAAATGTTTTTCCCACGAAACCTACATCGCGGAAGAAGTCCAAAGCTAGTAAACCACAGATGCAGACTGTGCTCACGATGGATGACATAGATTTCATCATTGTCGCTACCTCAGAAGAAATCGTACAACGCAATGAAGCCAAACAAGAGACCATGTATGAAAGAATTGAAGTAGAGTTGAAAGGGGTACAAAAATCCCTCTACTCCAGCTGCGCAGTGTCTATTGTGCCCCCGTCATCAGAAGGAACATAGTTGGGAGATGAACCTGCCTAGATACATCGAATAGCAGGTGCGACCAAAGCTTGCCTTCGTCGTGTTCAGGAAGAAAAAGAACATGCCACATAGGCCTTAAATAAAGCAAAATAAGAAGCCATAAAACAACGTCGGGTTGCGCAATAGGAAAAAGACGACATCCAATCCAAGTTTGTAGAGGATAGAGCATAGATCCAGAAGAAGGAACAACTGCTTGCAGAGAAGATTGGAGTTAAAGAAGCAGTCACTAGAGTACTTTGCTCTGTGACATGCTTAGAACAGATGAAAGAAGACCCAATGGAAATCCAAGTAGGGAAGCTTGCTGAAGCCATTCAACAGCTCCAACAGAGGATAGTAGAACTAGAGTTACAAGCAATGCCAAGAACTCCATAGGAAGTGTGAGACCAGAGAGAAGAAACTGCCTGAAGCGTAGTCCAGAGAATCAAGGCATTGGCCTTAAAATCTAAACAACTCAACATTCGAAGTGCACAGACTTAAGAGCACCTTGCAGAGGACCTTGAACTAAAGACACTGGAGTCACAGCTTCAGGAGGCTAAGCAACAAGCAACAACAGTGCAAGCGCAGTTGAATCAATTATCAATAGTCGAGAGGATGAAATGATGCCAGGAATAACGCATGGTTCAACAGCAGGTCCATGCCATCCACAACAAGGTCATGGAAGTGACTCAGTGACTCCAACCAGTGCAGGATGCAGCTTGCATACTTTTTGATGAAATTGAAGGACGAGGTGCAGAATTGGAACAAGTGGGAATCACAGTGGAACAACGCTTGGAAGGACCTATGAAGGAAAAGGTTATTCAAGAGTTCACCGAGCAGGAGGCTTTGGCAAAGAAACAGGTCGAGGGAGCTCAAGCCAAGCTCGAGACAATTAAGGTAGAGTTACCCATATCAGAGTGACTCAGGACGAGTCACAGGTGACTGTTGGGGGCCTATTGGCCCTTGACCAAGTTTTGGAGATCCTTGGTCACGTTTGACCATTTTTGGGAGTTCGACAGGCTCGTCAAAGGCAAAGTGCAAGATGAAGCAGAAATCGTGAGATCTTGGCCCCTTCTTAGGGAATTTTTGGGTTTAGGGTTTATGTAACGGGTATGGGATGTCGACCCATGGGTTTACCCATGCCTTGGCCCCTTTTGTAATGTATAAATAGAAAGTTAGACGATGTAAGAAAAATAACACTAGGTCTAAGAGAGATGTGGTGCTAAGTGCTATATTGTGCTGAGTGCAAGTGATGTAAATAGTTGGATATATGTGATTGAGTTAACTCTGTGCATACTGTGTGCATGAGAACTTGCAGGGCTAAGTGCAAGTGACTGTAAAGAGGCTTTGTACTGTAACTTAGCTCGGGGAAGGAGGATCTGGTGAGGTGCGCGCAGATCTACTGTCCTATGCGGAGTGGGTTCTTGTGGCTCCGTGCTTGTAGAAGGTTGAAATAAGACAATAAATAAGAGAAGAGTTGGTGGACGTAGCCCCACACTGGGGTGAACCACATATATCCCATGTTGTGGTTGCTTTGTGCATTATAGTTGTTATGTTGTTGATGTGATTTATGCTTAGTGTAGTGATATATGTTAGATGCATCTGATATAGTAGCTTAGTGATTAGTAATATGAATGAATGCTAGATCTGATCTATTTCTATATGATAAGTTCTTGGATGTATTAGATCTTATTGAATACTGCGCTTCTCTATAACTAGGGTTTCAACCTGTGATGTGAATAAGGGTTAAATGCTGATGAATGTTAACTGCTAAGTGCTCTATTAAGTGTTGTAATCACAGATCTGTGTCCCAGCTAGGTTGTAGACACTTGATTCTTGCAACCACCCCTGTCTCTACCTCGGGTGAGACTTCATCTGCTTCGCAGGTGTTGCCGAAAGGGCCGATAATTAGGGTTTTGTTGGTGTTTTGTTGAAGCATTGAACCCTGGGTCTGCCCCTATGCCAATAGTCGTTCTTCCCAGAGATCTCTTCAATCTTCTCAAATTCATCCCCAACAACGACACCATTTATGTTATCACTAGAAGTCACCTTCAGATTGCATTGAAGGTAAGCCCAATACCCATAAGTTTATATTTCATAGGTAATTGAGCTTTGAGTGGTCAAATGGAGAAAACTCAATAATAATAACATTCCAACTCAGAAATCTGGACTTGTATGCACCAACCATTGAGGTGTTGAATCAACTTCAATCAATAAGTTGGAGTAAGGGTGAGTAGGAGGAACATTTAGTGAGAAAGGTGTAGAGGTATATTACGAACATAAGATTTTCCAGCAGCCTAAGGAAGAAAAACTTAAAGACAAGGTTCTATTGGATTCAAATTTCAAGGAAGATGAAAGAAATCATAACAATACTATAATCAAACATTTATCATAATACGGTTACAACAATCCATGTGAATCAATCAAAGATGAACTATCTTAGTATCAGAGGCAAATAAGATGGAGTAAGAAGGATGACTTAGATTAACCAAGATGTATCAAAAACAAATTCATAACCAGAGAACCAGTTGTTCTCAATCAAAATATTACAATATCAAGGAGCCTAGTTCAACCATTCCACCTTAACAAAATATCAAAACTGCCTATATATACTAAAATGCTGCAACCATCAGGAATGTGATCATATCACTTCCTTCAAAGCCTTCATTTGACACCCGCTCTATTAGGTTGTGCAAACCTGATTATGTCAGACACGAGCCAGGCATAGTTATGTGCTTTACAGGAAAAATTTCCCATAAGGAAGCTTCAGATCGTAAGTGTGCCTTCATGGATGCTCTCTGCAACGTTTTCCATTTATGGGATGAGGTGAGGTCTCAACTGCTGCCCACAATATTCAATAACTCTCTTCATTGGGATTAGGACTGAGCCTGAAACCCATAACTATTCTCAGATGGTGCCAATGAACTCTGCGAGTCCATCCTAACGCCTCGAGGCCATGAATGGTCTTTTTCTGTGACCAATGTAAGCTTTGTAGGTGGTAGTCTGATAATGTATGCGCAGGGGTGATATGGAGCGAGGTTCTTTCAGACTTTGGTGTAGTTCCTCTCCATTGCTCCATCCTCAATGTGACCTAGCGCCATGACCCTATGCAATTACGCGATTGTAGGTGCTACCAAGGGTGGTCTGAAAGAAAACCTCTTTTGTCCCTGCAATTCACCATGAACCGCCACGTGTCCCTTTCCAAAAACCACGGTTCCGATTGTAGCCCGCCCTTAAAATTTTAAAGCATGAGCACCTTCTAACCCCGCAATGGAGTGTGACCATTGATCTTGTGATCTAAGATGAGGCTTCCTGATCAACGACCCAACTCTGGCATTTTATATTGATGGATCAGATCTTCCCTCTTCGAATCGATGACTGAGATCTGCTTCATGAATTGGCCTTTGGGAATTTCAATTCTCAAACTAGATTTCCCTCTAAGCAAAACCTCCAGAGCTAAGGATCTAATGATGTGTGACATTATGGATAATTGAACGATCCGAATCTATTTTAGGCTTCGGCCATTGATTTCGGGCTTGGAATGAGTCACTCTAAGTGCTGTACTTTACACTCATGGCTGTGGCTTGACAACTTTATGTGATAACATGGTCCATCTAAGGATCTAATCCCAACCTTAAAGAGCCATATCCTCAACCATTTCCCTCATTTTCTCATGGTGGTTGTGCCTCTCAAGCCTAAATATTGAAGGTATTTCCAAGGTGAAAAGAAGGAATCCATTGAACTATCATCATTTTTTTTATCTTGGTTCATTCATGCAAGGGCTGGACGAGGAGAGATTTAAGAAGTGAATACATCATCAAGCATGTTTTGTAAGTGCCTCCTTTATCTTTTCAATTAATATCAACTTGGCCTATTCCCTTCACGTTCATGTATTCTACATTTGTTTTTCTATTGTTGTTTCAGTGTTAATAGATAGATTTTCTTTATATAATCATCTAGAGTAGAAGGAAGAGTTCCTTTGCTAGTATTTTCCGGGCTTCAGTTGCATTGAGGAGCTTGGAGATCAAGCCTAAGGATTGGAGCAGTGAGGACAAACATCGCAATAAGGTACACCATATTCTTCTTGTCTCTTGCTTGATTGTTTGAGTTAGATCTATAGGAAAAGTAGTAACCACTTGTTCACTTCTATCTTTGGACCAAAGATAGGGGTCTTGGTCCAAAGGGGAGATTATCCTGTCCGTAGGGTAAGATTTCTGACAACACCCCCTTAGGAAGAAATGGTCCCATTGCGTCAAGTTATCTCAAGAGATGGGGAAAAATTTGTTGAATCTGAACTTTGGTGAGTTGCTTGCCTTGCTGAAGTAGTCGTCTTGCTTGTACTTGGCTTGTGGAAGGATTTCATGAACCTGTTGGTGGAGGTGCTGGATCCATTCAACAAATTTGGCTACATGACCTGCCTTGGTCTAAGTGTTGGAGGACTATGTTGGTGAAGATGCAACATGAATAGCTATATCAATGGAGGCTATTGGTTTGAATCCCAAGCACACTTGAAAAGGACCACAACCAATAGATCTATGTTGAACACATGGAAGACTCTCATTCTTTGGAAGGGAGCATCTATAGATTGGACCATTAGGTAAGGGAGCACCGAGCAATAAGTCAATTGAATTTGGGACATGGTAATGCAGAGGCACCCCCGTAGGTGAAGCAAAAATATCTCCGTGCTCCTCTACAATATTCTTGACCTACTTTTTCTAGATAGAAAGGTCTTGGGTCGAGGATGTAGTGGTTGTGGTGACCTTCTATTCACCTTTTGACTAGATCATGAAGAGGGAAAACTTTGTGGTATGAGAGATTACTTTACGACACTATTTTTTTGAGATCAATGAAGTGACAGTAGTTGGAACTACCTATGGTACCCTGTAGAGTTGACCTCCTAGAGTAACAATGACATTGCATGGCCAAGACTCATAGATATCACGATGTTTCCACATATATGTTTTTCCTAAAAGAACATTGCATACTTCAAGTGGGGAAACATCACATAATACCTCATCCTTGAAGGGCTTGATGTCGTAGGACAAGAAACATTGTTGGTTCATGTGGATGTCTCGTCCCCAACTCAACCATCTAATGGTGTATGGTTGGGGGTGTGGCATCATTGGCAACTTCAATCTCTTGAAAACCTCGACTGAGATCAGGTTCTTCCAACTCCCACTTTCAACAATGAAATATAGCGAGGTCCCCTTTACCCACATATACAATTTGAAGAGGTTGTCCCCCTCCTTAGGCTCATTTGGTTCTTCTGGTTGTATTGTTGTGGCCTCAATGGTAGCAGTGGGTTCTCCATCGATGATTCATTTCCATTTATTGTTCTTTGAATTAGAGTCCGAGTCAAGTTCCGATTCGTTTTCTTTGAGCTTGACCACCAATGCTTTTCTTGAGCGACATTCATCGGTGTTGTGCTAGGAGATTTTGTGGAAATCACACCACTTTCTGGTGTCTTTCTTAGACTTCCCACCACCCTTCTTATCTGGTTGGTTGGAATGATTTTCTTGAGATTTAATCTCCTTTCTTTTTCCTTCATTATGTGAGTTACAGTTTCCTTTGGCATGCTTCTATTGTGGCGTATTTGCAAACCTGAACTACCGCTTTCTCCACTTCTTAAATTTATGCTCAATTTTGATTGCATATTGATAAACAACTCCCAGTGAGAAGATGTCCAAGAAATCCATCTTTATTTGAATGTACCTGTGCAGACCACTGCAGTACTTCATAACCAGGTGTCGCTTGGAGTATTTGATACCTATCTTTGAGCACAAGGTATGAAATATGTTAGTGTACTCCAACACGGTCTGATGTCTTTTTTGACGTAGAGTCATCCATCTCATGTACTGATCATCATATTTTTCGACATGGTAGAACTCCTCCTTGAAGGCTTCCTCTCTTGCAAATTTGTACATCATCTCGTTCCTTTTTCGCATGAGGGCTTCCTCGAGTAATGTCTTGAAAGGATATCCTACTATGTCATCTCTCTTTTCTTCTACCATGGGAGGTCATGAAATATCCCTGATCCCGCTGATCAAGATATTTTCTACTGATCTATTATTCTGTCTTGCAGATCTAATACATTGGGGGTTTCTGGATGCATCTTAGTTGTATGTTTGAGATCTTGATGGCTATTTCATGTGCATGTGGGTTATTACATGTGCATGTTAGTTATTTCATGTGCATGTTGCATATTTATGGTTTTAACAACATATAAAGGACGCATGCAGAAGTAAAGAACATCAACAACCCAATATCATGTATTATACAAATCAAGCATGGAAATACAATAGCCTACTTGAAATATATAATATAAATGTTATCTAGATCTCATGGATCATCACTAGAATACAAGAAAATAACATTAAAATACATGTGATTAGAAGATGATAGAAGATCTGATGCATGCATGGATAGCTTGGCAAAATATGTGATTCCAGAGAAGTACGGTAACTGCTACCAGCTGGAAAACTCGTCCAGAAGAATAGACCGTCATAATGCATTGGAAACTGCTCCAATAGAAGCACCCTAGACTCTGGACTGAAATGGATGAGTGTTGGATCTCGGATTTGGTCTTTGAGGCACTGGATCTGGACCCCTGGGGGGTTTGCACACCTCCTGGTACACTGGATGCACCCCAAAGGATTCCACCAATGGAATTTGATGCTATATGGCTCAAAATGATTGTCTCGCCAAATGCAGAACTAGGTTGGAAGGAATTGCTCAAATCTTCTCTGATACTCTGCATGCAACCCCAAATGTCTGTCCAGAATAGTTGCGCCCTAAATGGCTGGATGAGGCAGTATGAAATATTCCACCATCATAATATGATGATAGATGGCTCAATAGAAGTGCCTTTAATGGATCTCAAATGGGTTGGAAGGAAACTGCAATCTGGACTCGGATTTCATGCAACTCTCCAAACCCTCAAACTGACTTGCACCCTCACTGGCTAAGTTGCACACTCTGCAATGGATACTCCTGAAAAGTACAGTGAAATACCTGGATGTTATATTTGATGGGCTAGGGTGTGTCTCTCAACATTGAAACCAATCAATGGTGGTGGTTTCCTCCAAAAATCCACAAAACAGTAAGGTCAGATTTCTTCCTCCTTTGGGAACTCTCAACATCAAATCATAACAATGCATAATGAGGAATTAGGTCAAATTCCTCCCTTTATACCTTTCCCAATATAATTCACCATTGACCTCACTTAATCTAGGTGATTTTCCTCCTAAGGTGAATAATTAATTAATTAAGTCCCCCTTTAGCACCTTTTCATTCTAATTCTTTGTAGACTTAGGCTTAAGTGAATTTTCCTAAGTATTTTGGTTTAATTCATCGTTTAGCCATCAATTCCTCCTTATTTCTCCATCTTGTTCCCTATTTTTTCCTGACTATATTCTATGGGAACACATAGAATACTAAGTCACTCCATGCTGGCCTACTCTTGGGAACGTGACATCACAGTCCTCCCTTCCCGAGATTGCTTGTCCTCAAGCAACATCAATCCTGGGTGCTGTAAGATATGCTCTCCCTCCCATGTGGAATCCTCCACTAGAAGACCCCTCCATTTAACCAAGCACTCCCTGATGATCCTGCTTCTCAATCTGCGTTCTCTCTGCTCTAGTACCTCCTCTGGCACTAGCTCCAATTGACCCTCCTCATCCAAGGGTGGCAAATCCTATGAAATGATAACCTATTGTCCCGTAGCCTTTTTAAGGCAAGAGACGTGAAAGACGTTATGAATATTGCTACCTTACGGTAGCTCTAGCTCATATGCCACCTCGCCTATCCTCCTGATGACTCTGTATGGCCCGTAGAACTTCAGCTTCAGCTTCTCTGCTCCGCTCCTCTTCAAGGAGGACTGTCTGTATGGCTGTAATCGTAGAAAAACCAAATCCCCTACCTCAAAAATGCACTCAACTCTGTGCCGGTCTGCATATATCTTCTACTAGTTCTGAGCTAACTGCAAGTTCTCCCTTAATGATTAAAGAATCCTCTGACTCTCCTCCACCAAGTCCTCGGCCCCCGGGACCTTGCTGTCCCCAAACACAATCTCCATAAAGGAGGGTGCATCGTATCCATACAATGCCCTGAGCGGTGACATCTTGATAGACATATGGTAAGTTGTGATGTAGCAATACTCACCCATATGTAACCATCTCACCCAAGTGTGTTTATTCCCCCCCACATAGTTCCTCAAATACCCCTCCACCCATTTTTTGACGATCTCTGTCTGCCCATATGTCTGCAGGTGGTAGTTGGTACTCGTGGCTAGCTCTGTGCCTGTCAACCTAAAAAGCTACTAACCAAATGCGCTGATGAAGTGCCCATCTCTATCACTGACTATCTTCTTGGGTAACCTATGCAACCAGAATACCTCCCTTAAAAACAACTCTGCTACCTGTATGGCCTTATAGTCTATGGGTATGGAGAAGAAATGTGAAAAATTGGTGAGTCGGTTGGCCACCACAAATATACAGTCCTTGCCTTGCACTCTAGGAAGGCCTGTAATGAAATCCATGGAAATGCTCTCCCATTTCTGCTCTAGAATAGGTAGAGGCTGTAGTAGCCCCACGGGGTGTGTCTACTCATACTTGTTCCACTGACAAGTCATGCACTCTCGTATGTGCTTCGACACATCATCCTTGAGACCCTTCCATCATAATCTCTCCCTGATCTGCTTGTATGTTTTGAAGTACCCCTGATGCCATGTTGTAGGCGAATCATGACATACCTTCAGAATTTTCCCCTTCAGGGTGGATTCTGGAACCAAGTAGATCCAGTCCTTGTAGAAAATGACGTCATCAAGAACCCAATATCTATCATCCATCACCTGTCCGTCCATCACCTCACAAGTAAATTTATTTTTGGAGTATTCCACCAACAAATGAGCTTTCTAATATGTACATATGTCCATCATCGAAGATCCTACTGGCCTCTTAGACAAGGCATCTTCCACGATATTCCTTTTTCCCTTGACATACTGAATGTCAAAGTCAAAGGCTTGGATCTTTGAGACCCACTTCTACTGCCTCTCACTGAGGTCTTTCTGATTAAGGAAATACTTGAGACTGTTATGATCAGCCTTCACTACGAACCTGGTTACAACCATATACTGCTTGAATTTGGTTAAGGCATGCATGATCGCTAGCATCTCCTTTTCGTAAATAGGATAGAGTCTCTCTGACTCGTTGATATTTCTTCTCTCAAACACAATGGGGTGTCCCCCCTACATCAAAACTGCTCCAATCCCCACCCCTGATGCATCACACTCTAAGACAAAGGGTTGCGAGAAGTTTGGAAGGGCTAGAACAGGGCAGGTGCTCATAACTTCCTTCATTTTGTCGAATGTCTTCTGTGACTCCTCTGTCCAATGAAAAGCACCCTTCTTGGTCAAGTCTGTGAGTGGTGCTCCCAACTGTGAAAAACCCTTAACGAACCGCCTGTAGTAACTGCATAACCCAAATAATCCTCTCAGCTTTGTGAGATTATTGGGCATTGGCCAATACAAAATGGCTCTGATCTTTTCTTGATGAACCTGTACTCCCTGCCCACTAATGATATGCCCCAAGTACAATAGTTCTCTCATGCCAAATTCACATTTGGATTCCTTGTCATATAAAGACTGTGCCTACATAATACCCAAGACCTCCCCCAAATGTGCTAGATGCTCATCCCATGTCTTGTTGTAGACCAATATGTCGTTGAAGAATACCAGGATGTACTTCCTCAACTGTCCTCTAAAGATATGATTATTCATGCAAGACTGGAAAGTGGTTGGTGCATTGGTCAATACAATCAGCATGACCAAAAACTCAAAGTGTCCGAAATGGCACCGGAACACTGTCTTCTCAATGTCCTACTCCCTGATGCTAATCTGATGGTATCCTGAGTGTAGATCAATCTTAGTGAAGAAGACTGCCCCATGTAACTCATCCATCAACTCATCTATGCGTGGAATGGGGTAACAATTCTTGATGGTTTTCTTATTGAGCGCTTTGTAGTCGATGCACATTCGTAACATTCCATCCTTCTTTAGTACCAGGATGAATGAAGATGAAAAAGGACTCATGCTGGGCTTGATGTGCCCCATAGCAATAAATTCTTTGATTGCTTTCTCAATCTCATCCCTAAATTTCTTGGGGTGCCTGTAGGGGGCTGTAATCACCGGTGTAGCCCTTGCCTCTAACCCAATCATGTGCTAAAAACCCCTTTCAGGTGGTCTCCTTGGTGGTATCGGCCCAAATACTGACTCATACTCACCCATAAGCTCTCTGATCTATGGGTGGTAATTCTCCCTACCCTCGCAATCCTTCCGCGTGGTGATCAAACACTTTGCTGCGTAAGCCACATCCCCGTGATGAAAGATCCACTCCATCCTCTTTGTCGATACTACTCGAGGTTCTCCTATAGACATGCCCCTCAACACAACTCATGATCCCTTGGCATCTATGAAGCTCATGGTCAACATCTGATAGTTGAGCCCAATCTCCCCCAATGAATACAACCAATGTACCCCTAGAACGACATCAATATCTGACAGCTCAACTACATAGAATGTGTCTGTCAGGGTGTAGTTGCCTAGTTTGAACTCTAGGTTAGGGATCATATCCAGGCATGTCATCATGTATCCATCTGCCACTAGTACATGGAATCCCTCAAACTCCTCCATGCGTAACCCCCTCCTGGCTACTAAGGACGCATCTATGAAGTTGTGGGTGGCCCCACCATCAACTAACGTTGTCATGCGTTGCCCCTGTATAAGGTCCTTGATCCTGAGAGTGTTGTACCTGGGTAATCCTGAAAGGGTGGCTATGGTTCCCCCTTTCACCTCTCTACGAGGTTTTGCCTCCTCCTTGGGCTGTGCCCTGGCTTGTATTTGAGGTTTCTTTAGCTACTGCTCTGGCTCATGAATGGTCTCAGTCTTTGAATAATTGTCTGTCGATGCCTCAACATCCTCATCCTCCTTCTCACTGCCTGATTCTACTTCAATGTAGTGGATCTATCCCTTTCCCATGCATCTATTCCCCTGGACCCAAGGGTCTTTGCAGAAGAACCAAAGCTTCTTCCTCATCAACTCCCGTCGTGTATTATCATCCAAATTAGGCTTGCCCTTCCATTCCCTTTGAGGATTCTTCTGATCCTTATCTCTCTGTGGTACAAAGGGTTTGGTGAAGGGTTTAGTTTTTGGCACCGAATCTGCCAAATCTGTAGTGCATCAGATGACATCTTGCAAGGTATAAGACTGATAGACCTTCACCCATCCTCTCAAGGGTTCTGTGATCCCTTCTATGAATAGAATGACCAATCGGGGCTCAGATATGTCTGTCACTGCCACTGCTACCCTCCGAAACTCTGAGATGAAAGCCTCCACTCTGCTAGTTTGTCTCAACTGGGCTAGATCTCTGAAATGGATCTCTTGATCCCTCCTGTCAAATCTATCCATGAGTATCTCTATGAAATCTTTGTAGGAGGTGATGTGACTATGACCCAATGTCACCAATCCATGATACCACCACTAGTGTGCCTCACCGTCCAAGTGTAGGGTGGAGAAATTGATGGCCTATGACTCGATCATCTAGTTGAGCTTGTAGTAGGTGTCTAGTTTCTGTACCCAAGCTTTGGTGGTGTATTTGGATGATCCGTCAAAAGAAGGTATGGTGAGTTTACCAACTTTCCAGATGAAATCAATGTTATGCCCCTGTTGTTGCGATTGCTGTGGTCCTCCCCTCTGTGGCTCTCTGGGGCAGTTCCTGAGTCTGAGTCCACAATACTCGACTAAGGTCACATCCTGATGGAATTCATGGCCCAATGCTGCATACTCTCTCCGATACTCTGCAAGAGTGGGCAGTCTCTGTGCTATCGGTATCTGTGATGCTACCGGGGGTGCCCTTTGGAAACTGGGAAACAAAGGACGTGGAATCCTACTCGCAGAGGTGTATGTGCGAGTGGGTGACTGGGGTCTACTGCCTGCCCCTGAGTTCCCCTGTGCTGCATTTGGGGCTTGTGTGCCTAGAATGCCTACCATAGCCAGTCGATCTGCTACCTGAGCCAAAGATTGAGACATGGTCCGCTGACTAGCTAGCATATCACTGATAACCTGCATGAAGGCTACATATGGATCCACGGGGGCCTTAACACTGCCCTATGGTCGCTCATATCTGTCACCTATCCTCCTCTCTGCTTCACGCCCAGCCTCATGCTCTGCTCTTCTCTCTGCTTCTCTATGTCCCTCTTCCTCTTCCTCTGAACTGGGAGGGAAGGGAGGAAAGTTAGGCCTATCCCTTCTTTCCCTACGCCTGTTGTAAGTGACATATTCGTCACCTACATTCTCACGACCATCTGGTTCTTCTGTTGTATTCATTGTCTTTAGTCACAGGCTGGTAGGACTAAAGCTATGATACCACTGAAATATCCATGATCCTGTTGATCAAGATATTTGCTACTGATCTATTGTTTTGTCTTGTAGATCTGATAAATTGGGGGTTTCTGGATGCATTTCAGTTGTATGTTTGAGATCTTGATGGTTATTGCATGTGCATGTGGGTTATTGCATGTGCATGTTGGTTATTACATGTGCATGTTGCATATTTATGGTTTTAACAACATATAAAGGACGCATGCAGAAGTAAAGAACATAAACAACCCAATATCATGTATTATATGGTTCAAGCATGGAAATACAATAGCCTACTAAAAATATAGAATATAAACGTCAACTAGATCTCATGGATCATCACTGGAATACAAGCAAATAACATAAAAATACCCATGATCAGAAGATGATATCAGATCTGATGCATGCATGGATAGATCGACAAAATATGAGATTCCGGAGAAGTACGGTAACAACTACCAGCTAGAAAACTCGTTCGAAAGAATAGACCATCATAATGCACTGGAAACTTCTCCAATAGAAGTGCCCTGGCCTCTAGACCGAAATGGATGAGTGCCAGATCTCGAATATGGTCTCTAAGGCACTGGATATAAACCCCTGGGGGGTTTTCACACCTTTTGGGACACTAGATGCGCCCCAAAGGATTCCACCAACAAAATCTGATGCTATATGGCTCAAAACGATCGTCTCTCCAAATGCGGAACTGGGTCTAAAATAATTGCTCGGATCTGCTTTGATACTTTGCATGTAACCCCAAATGTCTATTCAGAAGAGCTGCGCCCTAAATGGCTGGATGAGGTGATATGCAATATTCCACAATCAAAATCTGATGATAGATGGCTCAATAGAAGCACCCTGGCTGGATCTCAAATGGGTTGGAAGGAAACTACAATCTGGACTCGGATTTTGTGCAGCTCTCCAAACCCTCAAACTGACTTGCACCCTCACTGGATGAGCTGTGCACTCTGCAATGGATGCTCCTGAAAAGTATGGTGAAATACCTGGATGGTATCTCCGATGGGCTAGGGTGTGTCTCTCAACACCGAAACCGATCAATGGTGGTGTTTTTCTCCAGAAATCCACAAAACAGTAAGGTCGACTCTCTTCCTCCTCTGGTAACTCTCAACATCAAATCATAACAATGCATAATGAGGAATTAGGTCAAATTCCTCCCTTTATACCTTTCCCAATCTAATTCACCATTGACCTCACTTAAGCTAGGTGATTTTCCTTCTAAGGTGAATAATTAATTAATTAAGTCCCCCTTTAGCACCTTTTCATTCTAATTCTTCATTGACTTAGGCTTAAGTGACTTTTCCTAAGTATTTTGGGTTAATTCATCGTTTAGCCACCAATTCCTCCTTATTTCTCCATGTTGTTCCCTGTGTGTGCTTGACTATAGGCTAAGGGAACACATAGACTACTAAGTCACTCCTTGCTGGCCTACTCTTGGGAACGGGACATCATAGGTCGCTTGGGTTGGCGAGAACGGTTGTCTTCAAGTGAAACTAGCCCGAGATCCAACTCTCTATACCATGACCTCATCTAGGACATGCTCTGATAAAAGACAAGGAGTAGATTGCTCTGATACCACTGATCCAAATTGTGCTAAGAATGAAATGAGATACAAATGAAAATATAGAAGAGAACACAAAAATACAGTGAAAACCAACTTCTATTACTTAATAAAATAGAAAAACATTGTAGAACATGAATTGGCTAGAATGGTTGTAGCTTATCTTTGAAGAGAAAGATATGCTAGCTACACTCATTCGCAAATGAGAATTACATCACACTCCATTTCATTCTTAAAGGACCTCCTTCACCTCGATTATATATGAGAGAGTGAGAGGAGAATAATTCCCATGAGGCATGTGGGATAAATTAATCTAAGTTTACAAAATTCCATAGGCATGTAAAACACTAGGACTTCCCGGGAGGTCACCCATCCCAATACTACTTTATCCCCAGTGTTCTTAACTGCGGAGTA
This sequence comes from Picea mariana, assembly GCA_032191745.1. Classification (NCBI taxonomy): domain Eukaryota; kingdom Viridiplantae; phylum Streptophyta; class Pinopsida; order Pinales; family Pinaceae; genus Picea; species Picea mariana. The sequence continues at coordinate 74,947 of JASDQU010508354.1, read as the reverse complement.
CTAATGGGATCCGGTGCATTAGTGTTGTAGGATTTAGATTACATTACAAATGGAGATGGAATTACATTACATTCCCCATCAAAAGGGTGAATATCATGGTTTATCAAAACCACAAGCTTGTAAACATTGATTCAATGGAGAAGGTGGATGTCCACCGAGATTCACCTAGATCAATCACACCCAAACAAATAAAATATAGGACTTCAACTTACAATATGTATTGTGAAATTAATTTTTATTTTGTTATGGTTAAGTCATTTCACTTGATAATTTGGACCATCTCGGTATTGAAATCAATTTATCAGAGCAATTTCCTTAGTATCATTTCTTCAATTAACACAATGAATAATTTTTCATTGTATTATCATTGAAATCAATGCACCTTATTCCTTTGTGTTATATCAATGTTAAAATCAATAAAACTACTTGATTGTTCTAGATCATTTTTCATTGTATCGTCACTAAAATCAATGCATCATATTGTTTTGCATTATGTCATTATTGAAATCAATGCAACTAATTGTTCTAAATCATTTTTCATTGTATCTCTAAATTAAATGCACCCTATTGTTTTTTATTTGTTAGGGACCTAACCTTCCTAACCCCTCACGTAGATAGAATAATATATTTTCCATGTAATAAAGGCCGACATTAGTTAATAAGGCCCATTTAAATAAATGTGAACAAGTCAATGTAAGAAGACCTAATAGAAGCTTCTGTGTCTAGAAAGATCTTCTTCTAGAATGCTCTTTAGAAGATAAAATTAGTATAGATAAGAGAAGGAGGCATGAGAAATATTGTCTTGTGAATTATTGTAATAGAGTTATGCTCTGTTGGAGGTTGCCCCCTCGAAGAGGCAAGTGAACATTGCTTTCTTTGAATAAAGGTGTTATTTCTGGTGTTTCTCTTCTTAATATTTTGTTGTTCCATTGATATCTGATGAATATTTCTGTTTCTGCATATTATATTGCATTTGGTACCTTACAAGTGGTATTAGAGCATTTTCCTTGGGAGGAATTGTGGACAATTTTTTTTCCAGGGTAGAGACATGTATTGTCGGCATCTTTAAAGCACAAATATCTGTCATTCAATGGGTAAAATTGCGATGGGGAAAACTACATGTATGCGATACAAACGATTTCACAGGGTTTCCTAGAAACCAAAGTTTCTCCCTTGTTGGAAACCTTTGTAACCCATGTTGGTATCCTTGGAGTAGTACCACATCATACATAATATGTACACAACCATCACTCCCATGCACTGAAAATTATATCAAGAGTCCCATAGGTCTCTGAAAACCTTCCCTAGATTAATCGATTAGCCACTCGACTGCTATAGTGCCAATGAGAACAACACTTGGGAAGATAATCTCTAGTACCTGGGTAATCGGGTAGTATGGCTAATGGTATGGTCGAGCTTCCTTAGTTGATGCCTTGAGATATTACGCTGAGTACTACTGTTCAATATCACATGTATATCAGAGAGCTATAGCACATGGAAAACCCTTGTCCATAGGAAACCTGCAAATCCTAAACCAGTAGGAACATACCAGACAAGGAACATAAAGGATATTTTGTCCATGCAACCTTGCCTCCTGCATCATGGTTACATAATGGGTCCTACCTGCACCCTTATTTCAGAACTATCCCATTGGATTCTCCTTTTCGCCTTGATCATTGTCATATATATCATTTTTAACTCTCTTTTTTACCCCGTGGACCCATACCCTTCCCGACACCCTTATTTCCCACTTATCCCATTGGTTTCCTCCCGTTTCCCTGATCATGGTGGTATATATCACTTATCTAATTTTTTGTCAGTGGAACCACTCATCCCCTCATGGCTCCCACCCTCCAAGAAGAAACCAATCTGAAATTGAATACTGACCTTACTGCCCTTCATGCCATAGTAAATAATGACATTCCTGCCATTCATGCCAAAGTGAATAATGACATTCCTACCATTCATGCCAAAATGGACTACATCTAGGACCAACTAGGTAGTCAAATTGATGAAGTCACTTCCACCCTCAAACAATTCATGAACAAATTCCAGGGTCCTTCCTCCTCAGAACCACCTATCTATACTTAAGGTGTTGAATCAAACCAACCTTTACATGCCAACTCCCTACCTCATGACCTTCGTCTTCCCAGATTTGAGGTGAAAAAATTTGATGGCTTAGATCCAACAAACTCAGTAACTAAGATGGAACATTATTTCTCCCCGCATGGCATTACTGATGAGTTGACCAAGATTCATTACAAAATTCTCTATTTGGATCTGGAACAATGGAAATGGTGGTAATGGTGTTGAAATACACACCAAGGGTATGCTTCTTGGTCATAGTTTGTTGCAAAGCTGTATGAACGATTTGACACAAACACCCACCATTTAGGACATCTAACCAAGTTGAAATAGTTTGGAACAATGGCTCACCCCCAGACTTGGTTGGGAGCAACTAAATGTGCCAAGGAAGCACAACAAGTCATCTTGGCCCAGAGAAGAAAACTTGCTTTTGTTCCCTGCCCCAAAACCACCACCCCTGCTCCTCATGCCACTCCTCTCAAGGTCCAAAAATTAACAAGAGAAAAAATGTTTGAACTCCAAATCAAGGGTTTTTTCTATAATTGTGATGATAAATACTTCTTGGGGGACAAGTGCAAATATAATTTTTTTTTTATGGACATTTCAGAGGATGTTTTTGATGAAGATGTTGAGGTTTCACATGAAGTAGTGCTACCCCAAACAAATGATATTGCACCTCCCTATGATCCTCCCAAAATTGAACCACTGATTTCATTGAATGCTCTCACTAGATTTTCTGCTCCCCAAATCCTCAAATTGATTGGTTACATTAAGCATAGGAAATTCATAATCCTAGTTGATAGTGGAAACACTCATAATTTCATTCATCATTGCCTTGCCCAAGAAATCAATTTCTATATTCGTGTTTTCAACAAATTTTAAATCATGATTTCCAATGGTGGTTCCATGAAATATGGGGGGTGTTGTGAAAATGTGCGCCTACAATTGGTTAGTATAACCTGAAATCTCACATGTTTTCTATTGACATGTGTGGTTGTGACATTGTGCTTGGTGTTGAATGGTTACACACTCTTGGCCTTGTAACCATGGATTTTAAGGATTTAACCATGCAATTCCAATAGGAGGGCCAACAATATAAATTCCAAGGCATTACAATAGGTTCTCTATAGATCACCAGTTCCGGCCACATGAAAAAGTTACTCAAAAAGGGTCATTATCACATCATTGCCCAACTTCATTCCATTCAAGCAGTTGAGAAATCCTTGATACACCCCAATCTTTAAGTTTTCCTTTCCTTCCATCACACTGTTTTCCAAACTCCCTAGGGCCTTCCCCCCTCCCATGGCGACCATGACCATTCCATTCCTTTAATATTGAGCGATCTTCCTCCCAATGTTCGCCCTTATCATCACCCCTTTGCTAAAAAAAGTTAAATTGAGAAAATTGTCCATGAATTGTCATAAGAGGGGGTTATATTTCCCAATACCAGCCCCTATTCTTCCCCTATTGTCATGGTCCTCAAGAAGGAAGGAAATTGGCATATGTATCTTGATTTTTGTGCCCTCAACAAACTTACCATCAAGGACACATTTCCCATTCATGTCATTAATGACCTTCTGGATGAACTCAGTGGGGATTAATACTTTAGAAAAATTGACCTATGTTTTGGCTGCCACCAGATACGTATGAAAGAGGAAGATATCCCCAAGACTGCATTTCGCACTCATAAGGGCTAGTACGAGTTCTTGGTCATGCCCTTTGGTATTTGTAATGCCCCCTCCACTTTTCAAATTCTCATGAATCATGTCTTTTGTCCTTTCCTCCATCACTTTGTGTTAGTTTTATTTGATGATATTCTCATCTATAGTAAAACATGGCCAACCCGTCTCTCCTATGTAGATTAAGTTCTCCATCTCCTCTCCAAGCACCAACTTTTCCTCAAACAATCTAAATGTGCTTTGGGTGTCTTTGAAGTTGAGTAATTGGGTCATATTGTTGTAAAAGATGGAGTAAGGGTGGATCCTAAGAAAATTGAAGCTCTACAGAATTGGCCTCGCCCTAAAACTCTTAAAAGTCTGTGCGGTTTCCTAGGTTTAAGGGGATATTATAGATTTTTTTTTTCAGAATTATTGAAAAATTGTGCTCCTCTAACAACTCTCCTTAAAAAGAATGCTTTCAGTTGGAATCTAGCAGTGGACCAATCCTTCCAAGCCTTAAAATAAGCCATGTGTACTACTCTTGTACTGGCTCCACCTGACTTCACCAAGACCTTTGTTCTGGAATGTGATGCATCAGGGAGAGGAATCGAGACAATCCTCATGCAAGATGGACAACCTTTGGCTTTCACCAGCAAACAGTTTTCAGACTGACATTTGGGCCAATCAATTTATGAAAAGGAAATGTTGGCTATTTTGCATGCAGTAGATCTTTAGCACCCTTATCTATTGGGACAATGCATCCTAATTAAAATAGATCATCAAAGCCTCAAGTACTTTCTGGAACAATGAATTTCATCCTCAGAGCAACAAAAATGGGTGACCAGGTTGTTTGGATATGATTATGAGATTGTTTACATGAAGGGAAAAGAAAATGTGGTGGTTGACGCTCTTTCTAGGAAATATGAAGAAGAAGGGTCCCTCTTTTCCTTCTCATTCATTGTCGCCGATTGGATTTAGGTTGTTCACTAGGAATGGTTGCAAGACCCCAAAATTTCTAGTCTAATCCAAAAACTTAAACATGATCCCTAGGTTGCTCCAGGTTACTCTTGGCACAATGAAGAGTTTTTCTATAAAGGTCACTTGTATTTAAGCAAACAATCGACCCTTAAATCCAAGGTGCTCTATGAGTTTCATGCTTCACCTACAACATGCCATTCAAGTTCTACCAAAACTTATGAACAAGTCAAACAATCTTTCTTATAGGATGGTATGAAACAAGACATCTGCACTTATTTGGCCAAATGTGATAAATGTCAACGTAATAAGGGGGAGACTGTCAAACCTCATGGTACAGTCCAACCACTTTCACTTCCACCTACTATTTGGATGTATATTTCTATGGATTTCATTGTTGGCTTACCCAACTAAGGAAATAAGTCTGTCATCATGGTGGTAATGGATCGTCTTTCCAAATATGATAATTTTTGTGCTCTTCAACACCCATACACAACATCCACAGTGGATCAAATTTTTGTGGATAATATCTTGAAACTCCATGCCATGCCTCATTCTATTGTTTTTAATAGTGATCCCACTTTTACTACCAATTTCTGGCAATAATTATTCAAGCTTAAGGGAACCAAGTTTCATCTTAGCACAACCTATCATCCCTATACTATTGGCCAAATGAAAGGAGTCTACAAGTGTTTAGAAACATATTTGAGGTGTTTTGCATTCAACATACAACATCAATGGGTTCAATGGTTACCCCTCGTTGAATGGTGGCACACCACCTCTTATCATATTTCCACTCACATAACTCCTTTTGAAGCATTCTATGGATAGAAGCCACCATTGGTTCTCCAATGCATGCTGGGTGTCTCCAAGGTTCAAGAGGTTGACCAAAATCTTATAGTCCGCATGACCATTCTCTGTACTCTCAAAGAAAATTTGGTCATGGCTCAA
>JASDQU010508354.1:57858-68021 GCA_032191745.1 Picea mariana | reverse complement strand
CACCTCTTATCATATTTCCACTCACATAACTCCTTTTGAAGCATTCTATGGATAGAAGCCACCATTGGTTCTCCAATGCATGCTGGGTGTCTCCAAGGTTCAAGAGGTTGACCAAAATCTTATAGTCCGCATGACCATTCTCTGTACTCTCAAAGAAAATTTGGTCATGGCTCAAAACCACATGACACAATAGGCAGATCAAGGTCGTTCTGAATGTCAATTTGTTGAAGGGGACTAGGTGTTTCTCCGTCTACAATCGTATAAGAAGACGTCAATCAAATCCCAATAATGTCAGGAACTTGCCCCAAAATTTTATGGTCCTTTTACCATTCTCAAACATGTGGGGCCAGTGGCCTATCAGTTAGCTTTGCCCAGTCACTTCAAGATACATCTTGTTTTCCATGTCTCATGCCTGAAGAAAGTGATTGGCACCAAGTTCCACACCCAGACCAACCTACCATAGTTGGATGAAGAAGGTTCCATTTGGTTTTAGCCACAAGCTGTATTGGACCAGCGAGAGCGTCGTCTCCGTCAACACACCATACATAAATTTTTGGTTCAATGGAAGGATACTCCACTAGAAGATGCCACCTGGGATTTGACTACCATTCTGCAACAATTTCCTCATCTTAAGCCTTGAGGACAAGACTCTTTTTCAAGGGGGAGGGAATGTTAGAGACTTAACCTCCCTAACCTCTCACGTAGATAGAATAATGTATTTTCCATGTAATAAAGGATGACATTAGTTAAGAAGGCATATTTAAATAAATGTGAATAAGTCAATGTAAGAATACCTAATAGAATCTTTTTCTTCTAGAAATATCTTCCTCTAGAATGTTCTTTAAAAGTTAGAATTAATATAAATAAGAGTAGGAGGCATGGGAAAGTTTGTCTTAAGAATTATTGTAATAGAGCTTTTCTCTGCTGGAGGTTTCCCCCTAGAAGAGGCAAGTGAACATTGCTTTCTTTGAATAAAGGTATTATTTCTGGTGTTGCTCTTCTCAATATTTTGTTTTTTCATTGATATCTACTGAATATTCTTGTTTCTCCATATTATATTCCATTTGGTACCTTACAATGTTATATCATTGTTGAAATCAATGCAAGTACCTAAATGCCTATGCATTTTATTATTGTTGAAATCATTGCAATTCCTTGATTTCTCTAAATCATTTTTTGTTATATCATCATTGAAATCAAAATACCCTATTGTTTTGTGTTGTTTCATTGCTAATATCAATGCAGGTACTTAATGATTTATATTGTATTCTTTCTTCATTTCCATGGTTAGAACATATCAATAGTGTAAACCTCTACCTCGTATATTTTGAAACTTTCTTCATTTTGATAACCCATTAAAGCATAATTGTATATCTCTAGAGGCCTTTCATCCTCTTCATATTGTATATCTCAATAATATCTTTGTTCCCAATATACTTCTTGTTATTTTACATTTGAAACAATTTGAAAATGGATGATATGATATGACAGTGTGGTGATGAAAACATATAATAGTTTAAAAAATATGTTTGAATAGATGAAAATTATTAATTTATGAAAATGAATAATAATAATAGTAATAATAATTGTATATGAATGAATAGATGTCAAAAAACATGACTACTTTTGTCATGTTAAACTCATCTAAAAGTGATCTTAGACTCATTAAAATGTGATCTTGGACTCATTAAAATGTGATCTTATATATTTCTATGATACATAATAAACATACAATATCTCATGCTAACTTTGAAGTCCTAAAAATATCAACATCGAATCAAATTGAATTTCAAAAAATAAAAAAATTAAAGAGGCTTATGTGTGTACATGACTTCTTTGCCACTGCCTTGTCATATTTTAAGTCTCAAGTCTGGCTCTAATATATTTTGGGAAACTGTAGGTTAGTTATGTTTGAACTAAGAATAACATCTCAAACAACATCGTTGAAATGCTATGTGAACTTGTCATAGATTTTTCTCTACTTCATTTGTAATTCGAAAAAAGTTATGCAACAATTAGAAGGATGGCCCTCTAACATAAGTTTGATATTGATCTAGGTTTAATAATAATCTTAGTAATTACTTTGAAATATTATTGAAAGTAATTTGTAATAATTATTAAAAATATCATTGAACCAATTTGCTTATTGTTTTTATAATTAGTGATTGCTTTCAAAAGTTTAAGGATATATCAATATAGCAAATATTGTAAAATAATGTTGAAACATATTCATGTTGAAATGGTTATGTGATTTTTTCATAGCTTTGTCTTTACTTCCTTTGTAGTTTGAAAAATATGACATAAAGGATAGAAGGTTGATCCTTTCACATACATTTAGACATGTTGAAACCTTACGTCTTTGAACAAGATGTTGAGCGATGACATTGTTAGATACACCTTTCACTTCTTCATCACCTTCCATTGTTATCCCAAGTACTTTCCATATTTTCCTGTATATAATCTACGAGTAAAGAAGTTACAAACTAGCACATATGTGGCCTATGTCCATTGATTTTATGTGGATATTCATTTTCTTCATTCACTATCAATTTCCTCCTATATCTTTGTCGCAAAGTCTCTCTATTGTTAATTTTAGCATCCTCTAATTTTCTTTTGGAATCTCAAATCAAGGTTTTTCTTATTTGGATTTTTGATAAATAATGTAATTTACTTGGGGAAAGACTCTACCTCAAACTAGATAGATTACCCTCACGATGAAAYRACCTTCCAATAGTTCTTCTCTAATTTACTTGAAATCAAGTGAAGAATTAAAACCATKAAAGTTGAAAATAGTTTAAACTAAAACATTATGATACATTATTCAAAAGGTATCCATCTAAGAAATATACATTAMATGTGCAAAATATTTTAACTTTTAAYTGGTCACAGTCATATTAAGGTGGGACAACTCTTGATGATATGTGTCACATTTCATGGTGCCATGTCCTACATCTATGCAGATGTATTTGGATGGGACATTAACATATGACATTATTAAATATGCATTTTGCCCCTTTATCACCTTCCATTATGATTGCAAATTTTCTCCATATTTTCTGTATGTGATCCATGAGTAAAGAAGCTACACATTGACATAGGCGTGACTTATGTCCATTAATTTTAGGTGGGTATTCATCAATGTTGTAGAGTTTTTCTATTATTAATTTCAATATATTATTCTATAGTTTTATTATCTTTATTTAGAATCTCAAATGTGGGTTTTGTTCTTTTGGATTTCTAATAAATAGTGTAATAATAGGGAAGTTTTACAACTAATGTTTTTTTTAGGCCCCTTCTATTTGTTTGGTGATCTTCGATAATGTGTATTTCTGTTGGTTTTAGTTTTTTCAATGTTCATTCCAACACTTTGGTTTCATAAATATGAAGTTGTCCTAACTTTATACTTGCAAATGCTTATAATCTTCCTCAGATATCAGATAATCTTCCTCTGATTGATTTAAGCATATATATATATATATATATATATATATATATATATATATATGGCTTAAACTTTAGAGTAGGGTCGACATTGTACATTTTTTGTTCACTTAATATTTTATAATTTTTTTAAAGTGCCATGTGCCAGCTCCACAACATGGAAGGGATTACACATATCCCTCATATTGGGTTGTAGAAAGCACCTCTCGGCACAATAGACCCGTGACTCCCTGTAGACACCAAATGATCATTAACCTTCTTCATATTATGCTTCAAATGTTTCTTCATTTCTTCACTACTCCATCTATAGAGCTAGCATTAGCACAACGACAACAACAACAATGATGATCACATATCTATGTGACATACATTTTTCTTATTAATAATGAAGTTATGTTTCAATATAATGTTCTATACTTTTTTTTTGGAGAACACCATCATTATCATGCATATAGTCTAATATGAAATGGAACATTATATTTTTTTCATCATTCTTGGTACTTTTTGGTGTAGAAAAATAGAGCAAGTACTTCTTGAACTCATTTTAGGAGTTGACCATGATTTGGTTATTTTGGGTCTTAAAACTTTCACACCTATTTCTAAACAAAGATAAGAAAATTGTTGAATAAGATATTAAAATTAATAATAGAGAGACTCTACAACATAGATGAATACCCACCTAAAATCAATGAACATAGGCCACGCCTATGTTAATGTGTAACTTCTTTTCTCACATATCACATACATAAAATATAGAGAGAAATTGCAATCACAATGGAAGGTGATAAATTAGTGAAAGACATATTTGATAATGTCGTTAGATTATGTCCCGTCAAAATACATCTACATCAGGGATGATTTTAGGGGCCAAATTTTGCTCATGGGCTAATTTTCCATGGTTTTTACCAAAACAAATTCTCTATTCTAAAAATGATTCGCCCAAATTCTATAGGATAAAATTATTTTACCTTAAAAATCGCCAAAATTATATACAAACTAATAAAATCTTTAGAAATTCGATTTTTTTTTATAAAAATATCGCCAAACATTTATAGTTGAAATACTAAAGATCAATAAGATTCGTCAAGGTTTCTACATTTTAAAATAAATTTCCATCCTTAAAATCATCCCCGATCTACATAGATGTAGGACATGGCACCATGAAATGTGACACGTAACATCAGGATTTGTCCCACCTTAATATGACTATGACCAATTAAAGCCTAAAATAATTTGCACATTTAATGTACAGTTACCAAGATCGATACCTTCTAAATCATGTATCATAATATATATATATTTTTAACTTTCATGGATTTAATTCTCTACGTGATTTCAAGTAACTTAGAGAAAAAATGTTGGAAGGTTGTTTCATCTCAAGGATAATCTATCTAGTTGGAGGCAGAGCCTTTCCCCAAGCAAATTACACTATTTATCAAAAATCCAAATAAACAAAACCCCTATTTGAGATTCCAAAAGAAGATTAGAGAATTACATAATAAGATACTGAAATTAATAATAGAGAGACTTTGCAACAAAGATACATGAGAGAATTTATAGTGAATGAAACACATGAATATCCACCTAAAATCAATGGACATAGGTCACATATATGCTAGTATGTACCCTCTTTACTTGTAGATCAGATACATGAAAATATGGAGAACAATTGGAATAACAATGGAAGGCAACAAAGGAGTGAAAAATGTATTTAATGATGCCACAAATCAACATCTTGTCGAAAGATGTAAGGTTTCAACATGTCTAAACATATGTTAGAGGATCAACCTTCTAGCCTTTGCGTAATATTTTTCAAACTACAAAGGAAGTACAGACAAAGCTTCAAATGTCTTTTCATTTCTTCACTTCTTCATCTATAGAGATATCATCGGAAGAATGACAACAATGATGATCACATATCTATGCAAACTATATTTTCTTATCAATAATGAAGATATATTTCAATATAATGTTCTATAGCTTTTTTTGGAGAACACTATCATTATCATGCATACACTCTGATATTAAATGGATCATTATATATTTTTTTATCGTTCTTGGTACTTTTTGGTGTAGAAAAATAGAGCTAATTACTTCTTGAACTCATTTTAGGAGTTGACCATGATTTGCTTATTTTGGATCCTAAAAATTTCACATCTATTTCGCGCATTAAAACAAACATTTTTGTGGTTAAAACTTTGTGAACATAGTTCTCATCCCCTTCATGTTGTTCTAATTATTGAGATATTTCCAATAGCTTAAAGAGCATTATGAGGGAGTTTTTCCTTTAACAAGTTGACTTATGCATGAAACACCATAGTAGCAAGTGGATGACACATGAATTATCATTACTCATGAGGCTTATGGATGTTACAATCACTCATGTACTTTCAAGGAGATTCTAAAGGGTCTAGACGTGGAATACAAAAACTCTAACATTAATGATTATCAATATATGTTAAAAGATTAGTCACGAGGGAGGAAAATAATTTCATTCCTATTGTATGATTTACTCTTCTATAGTTCAATAGAGAAAAGGAGTGGGATATCAAATCCTAATATAGAAAGGAGGTAACCTTGTAGTGCATTGTTCAAGACACATTATTTATCTACTCCATATTGATTTGAAATATTTAATTTAAGAATAAAAGAGTAAGGCACAACCATTATTTCTTTTCTCCATGGTACATCATGCATGCTATATATTAATGGTGTGCTCTTTTTACTAGTGTATTTTTTCTCTTATTTTTTCAATTTACTTTTCACATGGAAAGGAATATACTTCTAATATAACATTCTAATTATAAGTAGTCACTAACTCCATTAAAATGTCTAATAAAATAAAATATAAGATATCATTAAAAAATGTAATATTGACATGAAATTTTGAATATCAAAATGAAATTTAATAATAATTGTGATTTTCTATACATTTTGAATATCAAGATAAAACTTTATAATAACAAATATTTTCTATATTTAAAAAATACACTTTGTATTTATACTATTTACCATTTTTAAAAATTAAAACATAATTGCAATTGTTATGTAACGTTATCGATTGCTGGTTCATGGAAAGCATGAAACTTCTCAGGTTCAATGTTTGCCCATTACAAGTGTGTATTTGGTGTAACCTCAAACAAATATATGTGTCAATCAATTTTTTTTCCAAATTGTAAGAATAATAAAAATTCATTTTAACAAATTTTAATAAGTGGTTAAATTCAAATAAATCCATAAAAAACCAATCAATTATTATCTTAAGAATCACCTTAATTACTATACAACCAAATAAATGCCAAAATATTTTAAATTTAAACATTTATTGAAATCTCTATCATTAGTGCCTAAAACTTATCCATAATCAAATATATCATAATGAACTTTAACTTAATTTTAAGCATGTAATAATTCCTCATAATTAAACTTATCACAACCAATTCTAATTCAAATTTTAACTACATATAATAAGTTAAATTTAAACTACTTGTAATAATTTCTCATAATCCAATTTATCACAATCAACTTTAACTCAAATTTTAACTATAATAATAATAATTATGGAAGGAAAAAAAAAAAAACTTATTACTTATACTTATTATTCAAACATTTTCACAATCAATTGAACAAGTGCATAATTCAAATGACATTGTTATTTTTAATTTATTAAATTAAAACTTTTTACTAATAAAATAAATTATTCAAACATTTTCACAATCAATTGAACAAGTGCATAATTCAAATGACATTGTTATTTTTAATTTATTAAATTAAAACTTTTTACTAATAAAATAAAATATAGTGTAAAAACAAAAATATAATATAATTATTATTTATTAAAATTCAATTTTTTAAAATAAAAAAGTAAATAATTAAAAATAAATGCCAATTGTAATAAAAGTGTATCCATATCATGATGGATGATAATTGTTTCATTTAAAATTTTTAGTGCCTTACCTCATTAGACCAATTATAATGATTCTCCTACGCTTCTATAAACAAAGGTAATTTCCCACTTTAATGCAATCTACCTCTTATTCTTAAGAAGGAATTTGGTCACAAATCATGTGAACACATAAGGGAAAGTTAATAATTGTGTATTTCCCCTTTGTTATTTGCATATATCACTTAATGCCATGTTGGTTTGGTTAAAGTTCTTACTTTTAAGAAGGAATTTGGTCACAAATCATGTGAACAAATAAGAATTTAGTATGAATTTTGTATTTTCCTTTGGTTATTTGCATATATCACTTATTGTCATGTTGGTTTGTGGTTAAAATTCATTTGGTCGCAAACTATGTGAACAAATAAGAGAAAGTTGAATTTTGTATTTCCCTTTCGTTATTGTACTGCCTCCCAGGCAGTATACATAGTGATGAGGTCACTTTGACTATTTTATTAATTTGGGTTGACTTTAAAAATTTTGTAAAAAACTTAATGTGTAACATAACAAACTCAAAATTTTATTTTTTAATATGTAAAAAAAACTGAATTTTCTTACATTTCATTGGCTGATAACTTTATAGTGTTATTGCAACCTTCACGTATTTCGAGATCAAAATTAACTCAATGACATGACAAACTGGGTAAGGGTAAGTTGAATTTATATTTTATATTTATATTTAATAATTTTATATTTATATTTAATAATTTATGGTCAGGTTTTATATTTATATTTAATGACATGACAGCTGGGATGGGAGATAAGCGTGGGCATAGGATTGACGCGGCCAAGGTCACAGGCAACTGAATTTACTCCATATGGATCAAGATAAAAAGGCTCTTATCCGACCCGAGGCTCAATTTTGATCTGCCGCGGGTGAGACTGCAATGGATTCTGCTATGGAATAAACAATGGGTTACCCCTCTGCGGGTTGTGACTGGCACCACGAGAAGCACGATTTATTACGTGTATAATCTGCTCTTGACTGGAGAGTCTGCTCGTCCAAAATACACCCATAGTCGACCGACCAGGCACGGAGCCCCAATCCCACCTAACGCAAGAGCAAATCGTAAGCATAACGTCATACCATAATGAGATACAGACAGGAGGCAGTACACGCAGCCTCGCTGCCTTGTTTGGTTATGTGCATATAGCACTTAATACCATAGCTAAAATTGTTACTTTTAAGAAGGAATTTGGTCACAAACCATGTAAACAAATAAGGGAAAGTTAAGAATTTTGTATTCCCTTTTTGTTATTTGCATATAGCACTTAATGTCATGTTGGTTAAAGTTGTTGCTTTTATATCCTTCAAAGATAAAAGGTACCAACCAAGCAATTAATGTCATGTTGGTTAAAGTTGTTGCTTTTATATCCTTTAAAGATAAAGGGTACCCACCAAGCAAGGTTCCATATAATAGTTTATTTTGGCATCAATGACTACACACTACTCATATTATAAACGTGTTGCTCTCAAGGGACACACCGCCCTTATCCCCTTAATAACTTAATGAGCGAACACTTTGAGTTTAATGTGTCATGTCAAAGGTTCAAAAATATCTAGAGTTTGTTGCTTCATGTCGAAGAAGTAGACTTTAAAAAAGGGATGGTGAGAAGGAAAATCGAAGATAACAATATATGGCACGTTGTAAAAAGAATTATTGCGTAATAAAACAACAATTAGATACATAAGATTTAATATTTGTGTAATATTCAACTCTAGCGTTGAAAACTACTCTACAACTTTCCAACAAGACATGATGTCGAGACACGATATGTTGCAGAAGAAAATGTATAATTTTTATTTTTTCTTGGACACATTTTATAGTTACTACCTTATATGTGTGGGGAAACACAAACTGATCATTGAAAATGCATATGCAATTTTCAAAGGGAAATTCCAAGTGGTATGCATCGATGTATCAAAGACATTGAAATTTCTTGCAAATAAGGGCTCATCCATGATATTTCTTAGAGACGAAGGCACATTTATAATATATTTTTTAATATATATATATATATATATATATATATATATATATATATATATATATATATATATATATATATATATATATATATATAAAACATTAATTTAAATATTATTTAAATTATTTTATTAAAATTAAAAAAAATCAAATACAATAATTTAATTTTTATATAATAATAAGTATATATTATATAAATATTGAATTTTTAATATATTGTAATGATACATAATTTTAAATAACTTACATAATTTATTTATTATAGTAACAAAAAATAATTATATTATAATTTTCAAGTTTATAAATTTTCAATAAATAAAAGGTCTATTAATAATATGACTTAAAGTCATTACAACATGTTACTTAAATAAATAGAATTTTAGTGGGGAGGATCATAATCAATCATTCTAATCACCCAAACTAAATCTAATTAAAATATTAACCTATTTTATTATAAATAAAACATTTTGAATATATTAAAACTACATATATATAGTGTTATGTTAAACAAGTTACCATAAACAAAGGAAGAATCAATACAATGATATCCAAACTTATATTATTATGATTAATTTATGATCAAGTTTTTCTTCTTCATTTTTAATAATGATTGGGGAAAATTATCTTAATATCAAATTACAATAAATGTTGCAACACAAATTACATCATACTAGAGCAGTACAAATTACTTCGTACTATTGTTCCATAGATTTTTAAAATAACCATTCAACGGTGCAAAAAAGTCCTGCTCAAGAGAGAGATTGACCATGTCCTTATACAAAACTATTCAG
>JASDQU010508354.1:14176-55235 GCA_032191745.1 Picea mariana | reverse complement strand
TACAGAGAATGGTCATGCGGACTATAAGATTTTGGTCAACCTCTTGAACCTTGGAGACACCCAGCATGCATTGGAGAACCAATGGTGGCTTCTATCCATAGAATGCTTCAAAAGGAGTTATGTGAGTGGAAATATGATAAGAGGTGTTGTACCACCATTCAACGAGGGGTAACCATTGAACCCATTGATGTTGTATGTTGAATGCAAGACACCTCAAATATGTTTCCAAACACTTGTAGACTCCTTTCATTTGGCCAACAGTATAGGGATGATAGGTTGTGCTAAGATGAAACTCGGTTCCCTGGAGCTTGAATAATTATTGCCAGAAATTGGTAGTAAAAGTGGGATCACTGTCAAAAACAATAGAATGAGGCATGCCATGGAGTTTCAAGATATTATCCACAAAAATTTGAGCCACTGTGGATGTTGTGTATGGGTGTTGAAGGGCACAAAAATTATCATATTTGGAAAGACGATCCATTACCACCATGATGACAGACTTATTTCCTTATTTGGGTAAGACAACAATGAAATCCATAGAAATATACATCCAAATAGTAGGTGGAAGTGAAAGTGGTTGGACTATACCATGAGGTTTGACAGTCTCCCCCTTATTACATTGACATTTATCACATTCGGCCACAAAAGTGCAGATGTCTTGTTTCATACCATCCTATAAGAAAGATTGTTTGACTTGTTCATAAGTTTTGGTAGAACTTGAATGGCATGTTGTAGGTGAAGCATGAAACTCATAGAGCACCTTGGATTTAAGGGTCGATTGTTTGCTTAAATACAAGTGACCTTTATAGAAAAACTCTTCGTTGTGCCAAGAGTAACCTGGAGCAACCTAGGGATCCTGTTTAAGTTTTTGGATTAGACTAGAAATTTTGGGGTCTTGCAACCATTCCTAGTGAACAACCTAAATCCAGTCGGCGACAATGAATGAGAAGGAAAAGAGGGACCCTTCTTCTTCATATTTCCTGGAAAGAGCATCAACCACCACATTTTCTTTTCCCTTCATGTAAACAATCTCATAATCATATCCAAACAACTTGGTCACCCATTTTTGTTGCTTCGAGGATGAAATTCGTTGTTCTAGAAAGTACTTGAGGCTTTGATGATCTATTTTAATTTGGAGGCATTGTCCCAATAGATAAGGGTGCTAAAGATCTATTGCATGCAAACTAGCCAACATTTCCTTTTCATAAATTGATTGGCCCAAATGTTGGTCGGACAATTGTTTGCTGGTGAAAGCCAAAGGTTGTCCATCTTGCATGAGGATTGCCTCGATTCCTCTCCTTGATGCATCACATTCTAGAACAAAGGTCTTGGTGAAGTTAGGTGGAGCCAGTACAAGAGTAGTACACATAGCTTATTTTAAGGCTTGGAAGGATTGGTCGACTGCTAGATTCCAACTGAAAGCATTCTTTTTAAGGAGAGTTGTTAGAGGAGCCACAATTTTTCCATAATTCTGAAAAAAAAAATCTATAATATCCCCTTAAACCCAGGAAACCATGCAGACTTTTAAGAGTTTTAGGGCGAGGCCAATTCTGTAGAGCTTCAATTTTCTTAGGATCCACCCTTACTCCATCCTTTACAACAATATGACCCAATTACTCAACTTCAAAGACACCCAAAGCACATTTAGATTGTTTGAGGAAAAGTTGGTGCTTGGAGAGGAGATGGAGAACTTAATCTACATAGGAGAGACAGGTTGGCCATGTTTTACTATAGATGAGAATATCATCAAAGAAAACTAACACAAAGTGATGGAGGAAAGGACAAAAGACATGATTCATGAGAATTTGAAAAGTTGAGGGGGCATTACAAATACCAAAGGGCATGACCAAGAACTCGTACTAGCCCTCATGAGTGCGAAATGCAGTCTTGAGGATATCTTCCTCTTTCATATGTATCTGGTGGCAGCCAAAACGTAGGTCAAGTTTTCTAAAGTATTGATCCCCACTGAGTTCATTCAGAAGGTCATTGATGACAGGAATGGGAAATGTGTCCTTGATGGTAAGTTTGTTGAGGGAACAAAAATCAGGATACATATGCCAATTTCCTTCCTTCTTGAGGACCATGACAACAGGGGAAGAATAGGGGCTAGTATTGGGACAGATAACCCCCACTTATGACAATTCATGGACAATTTTCTCAATTTAATTTTTTTTAGCAAAGGGGTGACGATAAGGGCGAACATTGGGAGGAAGATCGCTCGATATTAAAGGAATGGAATGGTCATGGTCGCCGCAGGAGGGGGGGAAGGCCCTAGGGAGTTTGGAAAACAGTGTGATGGAAGGAGAGGAAAACTTGAAGATTGGGATGTATCAGGGATTTCTCAACTACTTGAATGGAATGGAGTTGGGCAATGATGTGAGAATGACCCTTTTTGAGTAACTTTTTCATGCGGCAGGAACTGGTGATCTATAGAGAACCTATTGTAATGCCTTGGAATTTATATTGTTGGCCCTCCTGTTGGAATTGCATGGTTAAATCCTTAAAATCCATGGTTATGGGGCCAAGATTGTGTAACCATTCAACACCAAGCACAATGTCACAACCACACATGTCAATAGAAAACATGTAATATTTCAGGTTATACTAAGCAATTGTAGGTGCACATTTTCACAACACCCCCCATATTTCATGGAACCACCATTGGAAATCATGATTTAAAATTTGTTGAGAACACGAATATAGAAATTGATTTCTTGGGCAAGGTAGTGATGAATGAAATTATGAGTGTTTCCACTGTCAACTAGGATTATGACTTTCCTATGCTTAATGTAACCAATCAATTTGAGGATTTGGGGAGCAGAAAATCCAGTGAGAGCATTCCATGAAATCAGTGGTTCAATTTTGGGAGGATCATAGGGAGGTGCAATATCATTTTTTTGGGGTAGCACTACTTCATGTGAAACCTCAACATCTTCATCAAAAACATCCTCTGAAATGGCCATAAAAATATATATATATATTTGCACTTGTCCCTTAGGAAGTATTTATCATCACAATTATAGAAAAAACCCTTGATTTGGAGTTCAAACATTTTTTCTCTTGTTAAATTTTGGACCTTGAGAGGAGTGGCATGAGGAGCAGGGGTGGTGGTTTTGGGGCGGGGAACAAAAGCGAGTTTTCCGCTCTGGGCCAAGATGACTTGTTGTGCTTCCTTGGCACATTTAGTTGCTCCCAACCAAGTCTAGGGGTGATCCATTGTTCCAAACTATTTCAACTTGGTTAGACGTCCTAAATGGTGGGTGTTTGTGTCAAATCGTTCATACATCTTTGCAACAAACTATGACCAAGAAGCATACCCTTGGTGTGCATTTCAACACCATTGCCACCATTTCCATTGTTCCAAATCCAAATAGAGAATTTTGTAATGAATCTTGGTCAACTCATCAGTAATGCCATGCGGGGAGAAATAATGTTCTATCTTAGTTACTCAGGTTGTTGGATCTGAGCCATCAAATTTTTTCACCTCAAATCTGGGAAGACGAAGGTCATGAGGTAGGGAGTTGGCATGTAAAGGTTGGTTTGATTCAACACCTTAAGTATAGATAGGTGGTTCTGAGGAGGAAGGACCCTGGAATTTGTTCATGAATTGTTTGAGAGTGGAAGTGACTTCATCAATTCGACTACCTAGTTGGTCCTAGATGTAGTCCATTTTGGCATGAATGGTAGGAATGTCATTATTCACTTTGGCATGAATGGCATGAATGTCATTATTCACTTTGGCATGAAGGGCAGTAAGGTCAGTATTCAATTTCAGATTGGTTTCTTCTTGGAGGGTGGGAGCCATGAGGGGATGAATGGTTCCACTAACAAAAAATTAGATAAGTGATATATACCACTATGATCAGGGAAATGGGAGGAAACCAATGGGATAAGTGGGAAATAAGGGTGTCGGGAAGGGTATGGGTCCACGCGGTAAAAAAGAGAGTTAAAAATGATAGATATGACAATGATCAAGGCGAAAAGGAGAATCCAATGGGATAGTTATGAAATAAGGGTGCAAGCAGGACCCATTATGTAACCATGATGCAGGAGGCAAGGTTGCATGGCCAAAATATCCTTTATGTTCCTTATCTGGTATGTTCCTATTGGTTTAGGATTTGCAGGTTGCCTATGGACAAGGGTTTTCCATGTGCTATAGCTCTCTGATATACATGTGATATTGAACAGTAGTACTCGGCGTAATATCTCAAGGCATCAACTAAGGAAGCTCGACCGTACCCTTAGCCATACTACCCAATTACCTAGGTACTAGAGATTATATTCTCGAGTGTTGTTCTCATTGGCACTATAGCAGTCGAGCGGCTAATCGATTAATCTAGGGAAGGTTTTAAGAGACCTATGGGACTCTTGATATAATTTTCAGTGCATGGGAGTGATGGTTGTGTACATATTATGTATGATGTGGTACTACTCGAAGGATACCAACATGGGTTACAAAGGTTTCCAACAAGGGAGAAGCTTTGGTTTCTAGGAAACCCCGTGAAATCGTTTTGTATCGCATACATGTAGTTTTCCCCACCACAATTTTACCCATTGAATGATAGATATTTGTGCTTTAAAGACGCCGACAATACACGTCTCTACCTTGGAAAAAAAATTGTCCGCAATTCCTCCCAAGGAAAATGCTCCGATATCACTTGTAAGGTACCAAATGCAATATAATATGCAGAAACAGAAATATTCAGCAGATATCAATGGAACAACAAAATATTAAGAATAGAAACACCAGAAATAACACCTTTATTCAAAGAAAGCAATGTTCACTTGCCTCTTCGAGGGGGCAACCTCCAATAGAGCATAACTCTATTACAATAATTCACAAGACAATATTTCTCATGCCTCCTTCTCTTATCTATATTAATTTTATCTTCTAAAGAGCATTCTAGACGCAGAAGCTTCTATTAGGTCTTCTTACATTGACTTGTTCACATTTATTTAAATGGGCCTTATTAACTAATGTCGGCATTTATTACATGGAAAATATATTATTCTATCTACGTGAGGGTTTAGGAAGGTTAGGTCCCTAACAAATAAAAAACAATAGGGTGCATTTAATTTAGAGATACAATGAAAAATGATTTAGAACAATTAGTTGCATTGATTTCAATAATGACATAATGCAAAACAATATGATGCATTGATTTTAGGGATGATACAATGAATAATGATCTAGAACAATCAAGTAGTTTTATTGATTTTAACATTGATATAACACAAAGGAATAAGTGCATTGATTTCAATGATAATACAATGAAAAATTATTCATTGTGTTAATTGAAGAAATGATACTAAGGAAATTGCTCTGATAAATTGATTTCAATACCGAGATGGTCCAAATTATCAAGTGAAATGACTTAACCATAACAAAATAAAAATTAATTTCACAATACATATTGTAAGTTGAAGTCCTATATTTTATTTGTTTGGGTGTGATTGATCTAGGTGAATCTCGATGGACATCCACCTTCTCCATTGAATCAAAGTTTACAAGCTTGTGGTTTTGATAAACCATGATATTCACCCTATTGATGGGGAATGTAATGTAATTCCATCTCCATTTGTAATGTAATCTAAATCCTACAACGCTAATGCACCGGATCCCATTAGTACTCCACAGTTAAGAACACTGGGGCTAGAGTAGTATTGGGATGGGTGACCTCCCGGGAAGTCCTAGTGTTTTACATGCCTATGGAATTTTGTAAACTTAGACTAATTTATCCCACATGCCTCATGGGAATTATTCTCCTCTCACTCTCTCATATATAATCGAGGTGAAGGAGGTCCTTTAAGAATGAAATGGAGTGTGATGTAATTCTCATTTGTAAATGAGTGTAGCTGGCATATCTTTCTCTTCAGAGATAAGCTACCACCATTCTAGCCAATTCATGTTCTACAATGTTTTTCTATTTTATTAAGTAATAGAAGTTGGTTTTCACTGTATTTTTGCGTTCTCTTCTATCTTTTCATTTGTATCTCACTTCATTATTAGCACAATTTGGATCAGTCGTATCAGAGCAATCTGCTCCTTGTCGTTTATCAGAGCATGTACTAGATGAGGTCATGGTATAGAGAGTTGGGTCTCGAGCTAGTTTCACTTGAGGACAACTGTTCTCGCCAACCCAAGCGACCTGTGATGTCTCGTTCCGAGGAGTAGACTAGCAAGGAGTGACTTAGTAGTCTATGTGTTCCCATAGCCTATAGTCAGGCACACATAGGGAACAAGATGGAGAAATAAGGAGGAATTGGTGGCTAAACAATGAATTAACCCAAAATACTTAGGAAAAGTCACTTAAGCCTAAGTCAATGAAGAATTAGAATGAAAAGGTGCTAAAGGGGGACTTAATTAATTAATTATTCACCTTAGGAGGAAAAGCACCTAGCTTAAGTGAGGTCAATGGTGAATTAGATTGGGAAAGGTGTAAAGGGAGGAATTTGACCTAATTCCTCATTATGCATTGTTATGATTTGATGTTGAGAGTTACCAAAGGAGGAAGAGAGTCGACCTTACTGTTTTGTGGATTTCTGGAGGAAACCACCACCATTGATCAGTTTCGGTGTTGAGAGACACACCTTAGCCCATCAGAGATACCATCCGGGTATTTCACTGTACTTTTCAAGAGTATCCATTGTAGAGTGCGCAGCTCAGCCAGTGAGGGCGCAAGTCAGTTTGAGGGTTTGGAGAGCTGCACGAAATCCGAGTCCAGATTGCAGTTTCCTTCCAACCCATTTGAGATCCAGCCAGGGTGCTTCTATTGAGCCATATATCACCATATTTTGACAGTGGAATATTGCATATCGCCTCATCCAACCATTTAGGGCGCAGCTCTTTCGAATAGACATTTGGGGTTACATGCAGAGTATCAAAGCAGATTCGAGCAATTCCTTCAGAACCAGTTCTGCATTTGGCGAGACAATCGTTTTGAGCCATATAGCATCAGATTTTGTTGGTGGAATCCTTTAGGGCGCATCTAGTGTCCCAAGAGGTGTGCAAACCCCCCAGGGGTCCAGATCCAGTGCCTCAGAGACCAGATTCGAGATCTGGCACTCATCCATTTCAGTCTAGAGGCTAGGGCGCTTCTATTGGAGAAGTTTCCAGTGCATTTTGACAATCTATTCTTCTGGACGAGTTTTCCAACTGGTAGTTGTTACCGTACTTCTCCGGAATCGCATATTTTGTCAATCTATCCATGCATGCATTAGATCTGCTATCATCTTCTGATCATGAGTATTTTTATGCTATTTGCTTGTATTCCAGTGATGATCCATGAGATCTAGTTGACGTTTATATTCTATATTTCCAGTAGGCTATTGTATTTCCATGCTTGAACCGTATAATACATGATATTGGGTTGTTGATGTTCTTTACTTCTGCATGCATCCTTTATATGTTGTTAAAACCATAAATATGCAACATGCACATGCAATAACCCACATGCACATGCAATAACCATCAAGATCTCAAACATACAACTAAAACGCATCCAGAAACCCCCAGTGTATCAGATCTGCAAGACAGAACAATAGATCAGTAGCAAATATCTTGATCAACAGGATCATGGATATTTTAGTGGTATCATAGCTTTAGTCCTACCATCCTATGACTAAAGACAATGAATACAACAAAAGAACCAGATGGTTGTGAGAACATAGGTGATGAATATGTCACTTACAACAGGCGTAGGGAAAGAAGGGATAGGCCTAACTTTCCTCCTTTCCCTCCCAGTTCAAAGGAAGAGGAAGAGGGACACATAGAAGCAGAGAGAAGAGCAGAGTGTGAGGCTGGGCGTGAAGCAAAGAGGAGGATAGGTGATAGATATGAGCGACCATGGGGCAATGGTAAGGCCCCCATGGATCTAGATGCAACCTTCATGCAGGTTATCAGTGATATGCTAGCTAGTCAGCAGACCATGTCTCAATATTTGGCTCAGGTAGCGGATAGACTGGCTATGGTAAACATTCTGGGCACACAAGCCCCACATGCAGCACAGGGGAACTCAGGGGCAGGCAGTAGACCCTAGTCACCCACTCGCACATACACCTCTGCGAGTAGGATTCCACATCCTTTGTTTCCCAGTTTCTAGAGGGCACCCCCGGTAGCAGTACAGATACTGATAACACAGAGACCACCCACTCATGCAAAGGACATTGCAGAGTATCGGAGAGAGTATGTAGCATTGGGCCATGAATTCCATCAGGATGTGACCTTAGTCAAGTATTGTGGACTCAGACTTAGGAACTGCCCCAAAGAGCCACAGAGGGGAGGACCACAGCAATCGCAGCAACAGGGGCATAACATTGATAAACTCACCATACCTTCTTTTGACGGATCATCCAAATACACCGCCAGAGCTTGGGTACAGAAACTAGACACCTACTACAAGCTCAACCAGATGACCGAGTCATAGGCCATCAATTTCTCCACCCTACACTTGGAGGGTGAGGCACACGAGTGGTGGTATCATGGATTGGTGACATTGGGTCATAGTCATATCACCTCCTACAAAGAGTTCACAAAGATTCTCATGGATATATTTGACAGGAGGGATCAAGAGATTCATTTCAGAGATCTAGCCCAGTTGAGACAAACTGGCATAGCGGAGGCTTTCATCTTAGAGTTTCATAGGGTGGCAGTCGCAGTGACAGACATATCTGAGCCCCGATCGGTCATTATATTCACAGAAGGGCTCACAGAACCCTTGAGAGGATGGGTGAAGGCCTACCAGCCTCATACCTTGCAAGATGTCATCTGACGCACTAGAGATTTGGCAGATTCAGTGCCAAAAACTAAACCCTTCACCAAACCCTTTGTACCACAGAGAGACAAGGATCAAAAGAATACTCAAAGGGAATGGAAGGGCAAGCCCAATTTGGATGATAATACACGGCGAGAGTTCATGAGGAAGAAGCTTTGCTTCTCCTACAGAGACCCTTGGGTCCAGGGGCATAGATGCATGGGAAAGGGACAGATCCACTACATTGAAGTGGAATCAGGCAGTGAGAAGGAGGATGAGGATGTTGAGGCACCAACAGACAATGATTCAGAAACTGAGACCATTCATGAGCCAGAGCAGTAGCTGAAGAAACCTCAAATACCAGCCAGGGCACAGCCCAAGGAGGAGGCAAAACCTCGTAGAGAGGTGAAAGGGCGAACCATAGCCACCCTTTCAGGATTACTCAGGTACAACACTCTCAGGATCAAGGGCCTTATACAGGGGCAATGCATGACAACGTTAGTTGATAGTGGGGCCACCCACAACTTCATAGATGCATCCTTAGTAGCCAGGAGGGGGTTACACACAGAGGAGTTTAAGGGATTCCATGTTGCAGTGGAAGATGGATACATGATGACATGCCTGGATATGATCCCTAACCTAGAGTTCAAACTAGGCAACTACACCCTGACAGACAGATTCTATGCAGTTGAGATGTTAGATATTGATGTCGTTCTAGGGGTACAGTGGTTGTATTCATTGGGGGAGATTGGGTTCAACTATCAGACGTTGACCATGAGCTTCAGAGATTCCAAGGGATCATGAGTTGTGTTGAGGGGCATGTCTATAGGAGAACCTCAAGTAATATCGGCAAAGAGGATGGAGCGGATCTTTCATCACGAAGATGTGGCTTACGCAGCAGAGTGTTTGATCACCACGCAGAAGGATTCCGAGGGTAGGGAGAATTACCACCCACAGATCAGAGAGCTTATGGGTGAGTATGAGTTAGTATTTGGGCTGATACCACCATGGAGACCTCCCGACAGGGGTTTTTAGCACATGATTGAGTTAGAGGCAAGGGCTACATCGATGATTACAGCCCCCTACAGGCACCCCAAGAAATTCAAGGACAAGATTGAGAAAGCAATCAAAGAATTTCTTGCTATGGGGCACATCAAGCCCAGCATGAGTCCTTTTTCATCTTCAGTCATCCTAGTACTAAAGAAGGATGGAATGTTACGAATGTGCATTGACTACAGAGTGCTCAATAAAAAAACCATCAAGAATCGTTACCCCATTCCATGCATAGATGAGTTGATGGATGAGTTACATGGGGCAGTCTTCTTCACTAAGATTGATTTACACTCAGGATACCATCAGATCAACATCAGGGAGCAGGACATTGAGAAGACAGCGTTCCGGTGCCATTTCAGACACTTTGAGTTTTTGGTCATGCCGTTTGGATTGACCAATGCACCAGCCACTTTCCAGTCTTGCATGAATCATATCTTTAGAGGACAGTTGAGGAAGTACATCCTGGTATTCTTCGACGACATATTGATCTACAGCAAGACATGGGATGAGCATCTAGCACATTTGGGGGAGGTCTTGGGTATTATGCAGGCACAGTCTTTATATGCCAAGGAATCCAAATGTGAATTTGGCATGAGAGAACTATTGTACTCGGGGCATATCATTAGTGGGCAGGGAGTACAGGTTCATCAGGAAAAGATCAGGGCCATTTTGGATTGGCCAATGCCCAAGAATATCACGAAGCTGAGAGGATTCTTTGGGTTATGCAGTTACTACAGGTGGTTCATCAAGGGTTTTTCACAGTTGGGAGCACCACTCACAGACTTGACCAAGAAGGGTGCTTTTCATTGGACAGAGGAGTCACAGAAGACATTCGACAAAATGAAGGAAGTTATGAGCACCTGCCCTGTTCTAGCCCTTCCAGACTTCTCGCATCCCTTTGTCTTAGAGTGTGACGCATCAGGGGTGGGGATTGGAGCAGTTTTGATGCAGGGGGGACACCCCATTGTGTTTGAGAGCAAAAATCTCAACGAGTCAGAGAGACTCTATCCTATTTACGAAAAGGAGATGCTAGCGATCATGCATGCCTTAACCAAATTCAAGCAGTATCTAATTGGTAGCAGGTTTGTAGTGAAGACTGATCATAACAGTCTCAAGTATTTCCTTGATCAGAAAGACCTCAGTGAGAGGCAGCAAAAGTGGGTCTCAAAGATCCAAGCCTTTGACTTTGACATTTAGTATGTCAAGGGAAAAAGGAATATCATGGAAGATGCCTTGTCTAGGAGGCCAGCAGGATCTTCGATGATGGACATCTGTACATATTGGAAAGCTCATTTGTTGGTGGAATACTCCAAAAACAAATTTACTTGTGAGGTGATGGACGGACAGGTGATGGATGATAGATATCGGGTTCTTGATGATGTCATTTTCTACAAGGACCGGATCTACTTGGTTCCAGAATCTGCCCTGAAGGGGAAAATTCTAAAGGTATGTCATGATTCACCTACAACAGGGCATCAGGGGTACTTCAAAACATACATGCAGATCAGGGAGAGATTCTCATGGAAGGGTCTCAAGGATGATGTGTTGAAGCACATACGAGAGTGCACGACTTGTCAGTAGAACAAGTCCGAGCAGACACACCCCGCGGGGCTACTACAGCCTCTACCCATTCTAGAGCAGAAATGGGAGAGAATTTCCATGGATTTCATTACAGGCCTTCCTAGAGTGTAGGGCAAGGACTGTATATTTGTGGTGGCCAACTAACTGACCAAATTTGCACATTTCTTCTCCATACCCACGGACTATAAGGCCATACAGGTAGCAGCGTTATTTTTAAGGGAGGTATTCTGGTTGCATAGGTTACCCAAGCAGATAGTCAGTGATAGAGATGGGCGCTTCATCAGTGCATTTTGGTAGGAGCTTTTTAGGTTGACAGGCACAGAGCTAGCCATGAGTACCAACTATCACCTGCAGACATATGGGCAGACAGAGATAGTCAAAAAATGGGTGGAGGGGTATTTGAGGAACTATGTGGGGGGGAAGAAACACACTTGGGTGAGATGGTTACATATGGGTGAGTATTGCTACATCACAACTTACCATATGTCTATCAAGATGTCACCGCTCAAGGCATTGTATGGATACGATGCACCCTCCTTTATGGAGACTGTGTTTGGGGACAGCAAGGTCTCGGGGGACGAGGACTTGGTGGAGGAGAGTCAGAGGATTCTTTAATCAGTAAGGGAGAACTTGCAGTCAGCTCAGAACCAGCAGAAGATATATGCAGACCGGCACAGAGTTGAGCGCATTTTTGAGGTAGGGGATTTGGTTTTTCTACGATTACATCCATACAGATAGTCCTCCTTGAAGAGGAGTGGAGCAGAGAAGCTGAAGCCAAAGTTCTACGGGCCATACAGAGTCATTAGGAGGATAGGCGAGGTGGCATATGAGCTAGAGCTACCGGAAGGTAGCAAGATTCATAATGTCTTCACATCTCTTGCCTTAAAAAGGCTATGGGACAATAGGTTAGCATTTCAGAGGATTTTCCACCCTTGGATGAGGAGGGTCAGTTGGAGCTAGTGCCAGAGGAGGTACTAGGGCAGAGAGAGTGCAGATTGAGGAGAAGGATCATCAGGGAGTGCTTGGTTAGATGGAGGGGTCTTCTAGTGGAGGATGCCACATGGGAGGGAGAGCATATCTTACAGCACCCAGGATTGATGTTGCTTGAGGACAAGCAATCTCGGGAAGGGAGGACTGTGATGTCACGTTCCCAAGAGTAGGCCAGCAGGGAGTGACTTAGTAGTCTATGTGTTCCCGTATACTATAGTCAGGAACAAATAGGGAACAAGATGGAGAAATAAGGAGTAATTGATGGCTAAACAATGAATTAAACCAAAATACTTAGGAAAAGTCACTTAAGCCTAAGTCAACGAAGAATTAGAATGAAAAGGTGCTAAAGGGGGACTTAATTAATTAATTATTCACCTTAGGAGGAAAATCACCTAGCTTAAGTGAGGTCAATGGTGAATTAGATTGGGAAAGGTATAAAGGGAGGAATTTGACCTAATTCCTCATTATGCATTGTTATGATTTGATGTTGAGAGTTCCCAAAGGAGGAAGAAAGTCGACCTTACTGTTTTTTGGATTTTTGGAGGAAACCACCACCATTGATCAGTTTCGATGTTGAGAGACACACCCTAGCCCATCAGAGATAACATCCAGGTATTGTACTGTACTTTTCAGGAGTATCCATTGCAGAGTGCGCAACTCAGCCAGTGAGGGTGCAAGTCAGTTTGAGGGTTTGGAGAGTTGCATGAAATCCGAGTTCAGATTGTAGTTTCCTTCCAACACATTTGAGATCCATTCAAGGCACTTCTATTGAGCCATCTATCATCATATTCTGACGGTGGAATCTTTCATATTGCCTCATCTAGCCATTTAGGGTGCAACTCTTCTGGACAGACATTTGGGGTTGCATGAAAAGTATCAGAGCATATCTCAGCAATTCCTTCCGACCCAGTTCTGCATTTGGTGAGACGATTGTTTTGAGCCATATAGCATCAAATTCCATTGGTGGAATCCTTTGGGGCGCATCCAGTGTACTAGGAGGTGCGTAAACCCCCCAGGGGTCCAAATCCAGTGCCTCAAAGACCAGATCCGAGATCTGACACTCATCCATTTCAGTCCAGAGGCCAGGGCACTTCTATTGGAGCAATTTCCAGAGCATTCTGACAGTCTATTCTTCTGGACGATTTTTCCAGCTAGTAGCAGTTACCGTACTTATCCGGAATCACATATTTTGTCGAGCTATCCGTGCATGCATCGGATCTACTATCATCTTTTGATCACGGGTATTTTAATGATATTTTCTTGTATTCTAGTGATGATCCATGAGATCTAGATAACATTTATATTATATATTTCCAGTAGGCTATTGTATTTCCATGCTTGAACTATATAATACATGATATTGGGTTGTTGATGTTCTTTACTTTTGCATGCGTCCTTTATATGTTGTTAAAACCATAAATATGCAACATGCACATGCAATAACCAACATGCACATGAAATAACCAACATGCACATGAAATAGCCATCAAGATCTCAAACATACAACTAAGATGCATCCAGAAACCCCTAGTGTATCAGATCTGCAAGACAGAATAATAGATCAATAGCAAATATCTTGATGAGCGGGATCAGGGATATTTCACGACCTCCCATGGTAGAAGAAAAGAGAGATGACATAGCAGGATATCCTTTCAAGACATTACTCGAGGAAGCCCTCATGCGAAAAAGGAACGAGATGATGGACAACTTTGCATCAGAGGAAGCCCTCAAGGAGGAGTTCTACCATGTCGAAAAATATGATGATCAGTACATGAGATGGATGACTCTACGTCAAAAAAGAGACCAAGCCATGTTGGAGTACACTAACATATTTCATACCTTGTGCTCAAAGATAGGTATCAAATACTCCGAGCGACACCTGGTTTTGAAGTACTTCAGTGGTCTGCATAGGTACATTCAAATAAAGATGGATTTCTTGGACATCTGGGAGTTGTTTATCAATATGCAATCAAAATTGAGCATAAATTTAAGAAGTGGAGAAAGCGGCAGTTCAGGTTTACAAATACGCCACAATAGAAGCATGCCAAAGGAAACCGTAACTCACATAATGAAGGAAAAAGAAAGGATATTAAATCTCAAGAAAATCATTCCAACCAACCAGATAATAAGGGTGGTGGGAAGTCTAAGAAAGACACCAGAAAGTGGTGTGATTTCCACAAAATCTCCTAGCACAACACCGATGAATGTCGCTCAAGACAAGCATTGGTGGTCGAGCTCAAAGAAAATGAATTGGAACTTGACTCGGAATCTAATTCAAAGAACAATAAATGGAAATG
Organism: Picea mariana; assembly: GCA_032191745.1. NCBI lineage: Eukaryota > Viridiplantae > Streptophyta > Pinopsida > Pinales > Pinaceae > Picea > Picea mariana. The sequence goes on along the minus strand of JASDQU010508354.1, from coordinate 40,561 downwards.
AATCATCGATGGAGAACCCACTGCTACCATCGCGGCCACAACAATACAACCAAAAGAACCAAAGGAGCCTAAGGAGGGGGAGAGCCTCTTCAAATTGTATATGTGGGTAAAGGGGACCTTGCTGCATTTCATTGTTGAAAGTGGGAGTTGGAAGAACCTGATCTCAGTCGAGGTTGTCAAGAGATTGAAGTTGCCAATGATGCCACACCCCAAACCATACACCATCGGATGGTTGAGTTGGGGACGAGACATCCACATGAACCAACAATGTTTCTTGTCCTACGACATCAAGCCCTTCAAGGATGAGGTATTATGTGATGTTTCCCCACCTGAAGTATGTAATGTTCTTTTAGGAAAACCATATATGTGGAAACGTCGTGATATCTATGAGTCTTGGCCATGCAATGTCATTGTTACTCTAGGAGGTCAACTCTACAGGGTACCATAGGTAGCTCCGACTACTGTCACTTCATTGATCTCAAAAAAATAGTGTCGCAAAGTAATCTCTCATACCACAAAGTTTTCCCTCTTCATGATCCAGTCAAAAGGTGAATAGAAGGTCACCGCAACCACTACATCCTCGACCCAAGACCTTTCTATCTAGCAAAAGCAAGTCAAGAATATTGTAGAGGAGCACGGAGATATTTTTTCTTCACCTACGAGGGTGCCTCTGCATTACCATGTCCCAAATTCAATTGACTTATTGCTCAGTGCTCCCTTACCTAATGGTCCAATCTATAGATGCTCCCTTCCAGAGATTGAGAGTCTTCCATGTGTTCAACATAGATCTATTGGTTGTGGTTCTTTTCAAGTGTGCTTGGGATTCAAACCAATAGCCTCCATTGATATAGCTATTATTGTTGCATCTTCACCAACATAGTCCTCCAACACTTAGACCAAGGCAAATAATGTAGCCAAATTTGTTGAACGGATCCAGCACCTCCACCAATAGGTTCATGAAATACTTCCACAAGCCAAGTACAAGAAAGACGACTACTGTAGCAAGGCAAGCAACTCACCAAAGTTCAGATTCAACAAAATTTTCCCCATCTCCTGAGATAACTTGACGCAATGGGACCATTTCTTCCTAAGGGGGTGTTGTCAGAAATCTTACCCTATGGACAGGATAAGCTCCCCTTTGGACCAAGGCCCCTATCTTTGGTCCAAAGACAGAAGTGAACAAGTGGTTACTACTTTTCCTATAGATCTAACTCAAACAATCAAGCAAGAGACAAGAAGAATATGGTGTACCTTATTGTGATGTTTGTCCTCGCTGCTCCAATCCTTAGGCTTGATCTCCAAGCTCCTCAACGCAACTGAAGTCTGAAAAAGACTAGCAAAGGAACTCTTCCTCCTACTCTAGATGATTATATAAAGAAAATCTATCTATTAACACTGAAACAACAATAGAAAAGCAAATGTAGAATACATGAATGTGAAGGGAATAGGCCAAGTTGATATTAATTGAAAAGCTAAAGAAGGCATTTACAAAACATGCTTGATGATGTAGTCACTTCTTAAAGCTCTCCTCATCTAGCCCTTGCATGAATGAACCAAGATAAAAAAAAATGATGATAGTTCAATGGATTCCTTCTTTTCACCTTGGAAATACCTTCAATATTTAGGCTTGAGAGGCACAACCACCATGAGAAAATGAGGGAAATGGTTGAGGATATGGCTCTTTAAGGTTGGGATTAGATCCTTAGATGGACCATGTTATCACATAAAGTTGTCATGCCACAGCCATGAGCATAAAGCACATCACTCAGAGTGACTCATTCCAGGCCCGAAATCAATGGCTGAAGCCCGAAATAGATTCGGACCGTTCAATTATCCATAATGCCACACGTCATCAGATCCTCAACTCCGGAGGTTTTGCTTAGAGGGAAATCTAGTTTGAGAATTGAAATTCTCGAAGGCCAATTCGTGAAGCAGATTTCAGTCATTGAGTCGAAGAGGGAAATTCTGATCCGTCAATCTAAAGTGCCAGAGTTGGGTCGTTGATCAGGAAGCCTCATCTTAGATCACAAGATCAATGGTCACACTCCACTGCGGGGTCGAAAGGTGTGCACGTTTTAAAATTTTAAGGGCAGGCTGCAATCAGAACCGTGGTTTTTGGAAAGGGACACGTGGTGGTTCATGGTGAATTGTAGGGACAAAAGAGGTTTTCTTTCAGACCACCCTTGGTAGCACCCACAATCGTGCAATTGCGTAAGGTCATGGCCCTAGGTCACATTGAGGATGGAGCAATGGAGATGAACTACACCAAAGTCTAAAAGCACCTTGCTCCACATCACCCCTGCGCATATGCTATCAGACTGCCACCTGCAAAGCTCGCATTGGTCACAAAAAAAGACCATTCATGGCCTCGAGGCGTCATGATGGACTCGCAGAATTCATTGGCACCATCTAAGAATAGTTATGGGTTTCAGGCTCAGTCCTAATCCCAATGAAGAGAGTTATTGAATATTGTGGGCAGTAGTTGAGACCTCACCTCATCCCATAAATGGAAAACATTACAGAGAGCATCCATGACGGCACACTTCCAATCTGAAGCTTCCTTATGGGAAATTTTTCTTGTAAAGCACATAACTATGCATGGCTCGCGTCTGACATAATCAGGTTTGCACAACCTAATAGAGCGGGTGTCGAATGAAGGCTTTGAAGGCAGTGATATGATCACATTCCTGGTGGTTGCATCATTTTAGTATATATGGGCAGTTTTGATATTTTGTTAAGGTGGAATGGTTGACCTAGGCTCCTTGATATTGTAATATTTTGATTGAGAACAACTGGTTCTCCGGTTATGAATTTTTTTTTGAGACATCTTGGTTAATCTAAGTCAGCCTTCTTACTCCATCTTATTTGCCTTTGATAATAAGATAGTTCATGTTTGATTGATTAACATGGATTGTTGTAACCGTATTATGATAAATGTTTGATTATAGTATTGTTATGATTTCTTTCATCTTCCTTGAAATTTGAATCCAATAGAACCTTGTCTTCAAGTTTTTCTTCCTTAGGCTGCTGGAAAATCTTATGTTCGTAGTATACCTCTACACCTTTCTCACTAAATCTTCCTCCTACTCACCCTTACTCCAACTTATTGATTGAATTTGATTCAAGACCTCAATGGTTGGTGCATACTAGTCCAAATTTCTGAGTTGGAATGCTATTATTATTGAGTTTTCTCCATTTGACCACTCAAAGCTCAATTACTTATGAAATATAAACTGATGGGTATTGGGCTTACCTTCAATGCAATCTGAAGGTGACTTCTAGTGATAACATAAATGGTGTCATTGTCGGGGACGGATTTGAGCAGATTGAAGAGATCTTTGGGAAGAACGACTATTGGCACAGGGGCAGACCCAAGGTTCAACGCTTCAACAACACACCAACAAAGCCCTAATTACTGGCCCTTTCGGCAACACCTGCGAAGTAGATGAAGTCTCACCCGAGGTAGAGGCAAGGGTGGTTCCAAGACTCAAGTGTCTACAACCTAGCTGGGACACAGATCTGTGATTACAACACTTAACAGAGCACTTAGCAGTTAACATTCATCAGCATTTAACCCTTATTCACATCGCAGGTTGAAACCCTAGTTACAGAGCAGCACGGTATTCAAAAAGATCTAATACATCCAAGAACTTATCATATAGAAATAGATCATATCTAGCATTCATTCACATTACTAATCACTAAGCTACTATATCAGATGCATCTAACATATATCACTGCACTAAGCATAAATCACATCAACAACATAACAACTATAATGCACAAAGCAACCACAACACGGGATATACGTGGCTCACCCCAGTGTGGAGCTACGTCCACCAACTCTTCTCTTATTTATTGTCTTATTTCAATCTTCTACAAGCACGGAGCCACAAGAACCCACTTCGCATAGGACAGGAGATCTACGCGCACCTCGCCAGATCCTCCTTCCCCGAGCTAAGTTATAGTACAAAGCCTCTTTACAGTCACTTGCACTTAGCCCTGCAAGTTCTCATGCACACAGTATGCACAGAGTTAACTCAATCACATATATCTAACTATTTACATCACTTTCACTCAGCACAATATAGCACTTAGCACCACGTCTCTCTTAGACCTAGTGTTATTTTTCTTACATCATCTAACTTTCTATTTATACATTACCAAAGGGGCCAAGGCATGGGTAAACCCATGGGCTGACATCCCATACCCATTACATAAACCCTAAACCCAAAAATGCCCTAAGAAGGGGCCGAAATCCCATGATCTCCGCTTTGCCTTGCGCTCTGCCTTTGACCAGCCTTTCGAACTCCCAAAAATGGTCAAACGTGACCAAGGATCTCCAAAACTTGGTCAAGGGCCAACAGGCCCCCAACAGTCACCTGTGGCTCATCTCGAGTCACTCTGATATGGGTAACTCTACCTCAATTGCCTCGACCTGTTTCTTCGCCAAAGCCTCCTGCTCGGTGAACTCTTGAATAACCTTCTCCTTCACAGGTCCTTCCAAGCGTTGTTCCACTGTGATGGCCACTTGTTCCAATTCTACACCTCATCCTTCAATTTCATCAAAAAGTATGCAAGTTGCATCTTGCATTGTTTGGAGTCGCTGAGTCACTTCCATGACCTTGTTGTGGATGGCATGGACCTACTATTGAACCATGCGTTATTCCTGGCATCATTTCATCCTCTCGACTGTTAATAATTGATTCAACTGCGCTTGCATTGTTGTTGCTTGTTGCTTGGCCTCCTGAAGCTGTGACTCTAGTGTCCTTAGTTCAGGGTCCTCTGCAAGGTGCTCGTAAGTCTTCACACTTCGAATGCTGAGTTGTTTACATTTTAAAGCCAATGCCTTGATTCTCTGGACTGAGCTTCAGGTAGTTTCTTCTCTCTGGTCTCGCACTTCCTACGGAGTGCTTGGCATTGCTTGTAACTCTAGTTCTGCTATCCTCCGTTGGAGCTGCTGAATGGCTTCAGCAAGCTTCCCTACTTGGATTTCCATTGGGTCTTCTTCCATCTGTTCTAAGCCCGTCACAGAGCAAAGTGCTCTAGTGACTGCTTCTTTAACTCCAATCTTCTCTGCGAGCAGTTGTTCCTTCTTCTGTATCTGCGCTCTATCCTCTGTAAACTTGGATTGGATGTCGTCTTTTTCCTGTTGCGCAACCCGATGTTGTTCTATGGCTTCTTATTTTGCTTGCTTTAAGGCCTATGTGGCATGTTCTTTTTCTTCCTAAACACGATGAAGGCAAGCTTTGGTCGCATCTGCTATTCAGCGTATCTAGGTAGGTTCATCTCCCAACTATGTTCCTTCTGATGATGGGGGCGCAGTAGACACTGCGCAGCTGGAGTAGAGGGATTTTTGTACCCCTTTCAACTCTACTTCAATTCTTTCATACATGGTCTCTTGTTTGGCTTCATTGTGTTGTACGATTTCTTCTGAGGTATCTAAGATAGCGGAAATGATGAAATATATGTCATCCATCATGAGCACAGTCTGCATCTATGGTTTACTAGCTTTGGACTTTGTCCGCGATGTAGGTTTCGTGGGAAAAACATTTCTTTTCTTGGAGGTCTCAGCTTCGTCAATAGGATCCTTAGGCAGTGTTACTTTGCCTTGTTTATTCTTGTCTTCTTCTCCTTTGTCCTCTTCTTTGTCTGCTTAGTCATCACCTCCCCCTCCCAGTGAGTCTGAAGCAGTCTCTTCTGATGCACTGTTCAGGTCCTATACCTCTTCCTTTTTCTTCCTTCTGCTACTGTTGGGTGCATCATACTCTTCGCGAGTAACCACAGGACTACCAATGAGTTCGGGGTTGGACGGTTCTACCTGGTCTACTGGTATAAGGAACTCTGCAAGCCATTCCTTAGTGATTTCTTCCATGTCCTCCTCTGTGAGTTTATAGTAACTATGTAGCTCTTCTTTGTGTTCGTCTCCAGTGATATAAATAAAATTTCTATCTGCGCGGAACTTCACAAATGGTTTGAACCTATGTAGGGTGTTCAACGTCATCCGAGGGAAAGACTCAATATCCCTCTTCAACTGCAGGTAGTGGGTGTGGAACACCACGTTTGACTTCCATTGTTTCTCCATGTCGCTCAAATACCAGAGCGTGGTGAACTTCACAACTAAGGGTTTTGATGGCTCAATGTCAGGGAAGGTCACACCTTCCAACATTTCCCAAGCAATGAAAGTGATGAGGATCAGTAGCCAACTGAAGTGGAACTCGTAGCCCTAATCCTGAGCTTCACGACAGTCTTTCTCTAACTGGTTGACGAGGTAGCTCGCCCAATTCATTTCTAGCCCTTCCATGCATTTTCCAGCGAGGTCAATGACGAACCCTGTGACATGTGTGGGTCTGTTCTTCCTTACTATCTTACCAACGATCAACTGGAAGGCTAGGCACACTGTGCCATTCTGAATGGAAGCTACCTTGCAGCCTCGCTTCCCCTTTTCCACATCGCCATAAGTATATTTAATTTACTACGTCAGGGCGTGATCTGTAGCCTTCTCTAGATAAAATTATTATGGGTTTGGTCCTTGCATGCTTAGCCCAGTGATCTGATGGATCAGCACCGAATCTACGGTGATGCATCTGTCCATCCACAGATGACCGCCATGGAAGCAAGACAACAGGAGTTTAACGCACGCGTTAACCTCTCGATGCCTTCCAAAGTGTGGTATCTTCATCACGTTCAGGATAGTGGACCTCACGATGTCCGTAGTCCATGGTTGGGGGATGATCTTTGACTTCTTCCCCTTGGTCCTGGTCAAATACCTTTGTGGGGCGAGCATTCCACGGTTCTTGCGATCTCCCAAGTTGAAGTCACTAATCTTCAACGTCATGATTTGTCCTAACTGTGGTCCTAGTGCGCGTATCCCCTTCGGGAGGTATGCAATAATCAAGGTGTAGTCGAAGTCCCTTGGGACACTGTCACGCTCACCGCACCAGCCAGAGGTGGGATATAATCGGGCAGGATAGATGGGATGAGCTTCGCATTTGCCAAGTCATCACAATGCTTGGTTCATTTCTCTATTGCAGCTCGGGATGGTCCAGATCCACGAGCAGTTGACGGGGATGCTTGTACTCCTCTCGTCGATGAGGCTTGGACTCCTGTAGACATGACCTTCTCAGTCATGAGGTCTATCAGGATTTCTTCAACAAATTTCTCTACTTCGTTGAAGTCACCCGACATGAACGCTCAAGATCAGGTATCGCGGAACGGTGATCAAACAATCATGGTAACAAAACATGTGGCGAGCTCTCAATAGGAACTACGCGAAAGAAACTAGTTCTCTATGGGCTCAGATGATCACAATTGGCAAAAGTGTTCTCGGTGCAACGCTCAACGGGATAAATAGACAACGTTGTAAAGGACTCCTCCAACGGGCAAGAACGCCTCAATCAATGCAATTCCATCCGTTATGGCACGGTCCCAACGGTCTAATGGTGATCTTTCTGGCCATAATTGCGGTTCGAGTCATTCTCGAGCATCGGGATAATGGTTGAGACGCCTCCAATGGTCATATTGCTTCGCCATGGCGAAGTGCCAATCTTCGTTGTTTTGTTATCCCGGCAAAGTTTTAGTTCTGCAAACCTTCTTTCTGCAAAGTCATCCCTGTAACTTCTTGTAATTTTTCTAACTTTGTTTTCTTCTTGGTGAGCTTTTTGGCTTTCTTTCCTATAATCTGAGTCACTGGTTTCCTCTTTCCATTATTGTTCTTATCTCCTCTTGGCATAGTAAATTCGCATTGTGGAGGGTCTTTCATAGGGTTCGAGGGTAATACTTCTTCTCTTTCTAGGTTAGGTGCTCTACTCTCTTGTACAGACAGGTGTTTCAAGTCTTCTTGTGTTCTTTCAACTTCAACGTCCAGGTCTCTAGTCCTCAGTAGCTTCGACTAGTCCTCTTGTTCTTCCAGTAAGTGTGTTATTCTCCTGGCCATGAAATCCCTTAGTTCTTTCTTTTTCTGTTCTAGATCCTCCTCTTCTTGTTTCCTTCATGTCTAATCTTTCTCAATCCAGGTTTTTCCTAGCAAAATAGCAAATGGGGCGTTGTTCTCAACAAATTTAACGATCTCAAATTCTTCTTCTATCAAAGTTCCATGAGCACTCATAGATGTTTAGGTAAGTCTTCCACATATGGTTATCCGCTTTCCTCTAAATAATCCTATTCCTCCTAATGAAGGAACCATAACAGGATTTCCCAAAATTTCCCAAGTTCTTTCTGTCATGATATTCACCTGTGTTTCCTCATCCAGAACACAGTCTATGTCGAAATCTCCTATTTTTGTTTCTATGCACTCCTTCTCTTTTAAGATCTCTGATAAGTTGATATCTCTGTGATCATTCAGGGTTTCTTTCATCTGTAATAATACAGTCTCTAATTCTTTCTAGGATTCTATCATATCCTTAGTTTCTTGGCCTGTCTCATGGTTTTCTTGTCTCATATTCATCTTTTCAACTTTAGCAATCATTCTAGGGAAATCTAAAACTTCATGGTCCATAGCTTTACAACAAAGACAACTAGGACCTCTACCAGGGAATTCCTTAGCAATATGTCCTGGTCTTCTACAACTATAACAAAGAGTTAATCCTCTCTTTCTTTTAAATGACCCCCAACCTTTCCTGTACTACACATTGGGATCACAGTAACTAACCTACAAAAAATTCTTTCTAGGATCCTTCATCCATTTGTTAGTCCAAACATTCTTTCTATGCATAGGAATAACATATCTTGCACTATTCTTATCAGATCTACTCATATCCAATCTTCTTTCTTCTATTTGTGCCCTAGTTTTCATACTAGGACAAAATCTATTAGAAATACCTAGATCCATTCTTTCGAAACAAAAATTTTCACTTATCTTACCTTTCTCATAGCACAAAGCTTTAAGATCTTACCTCTTTTCTTCAGATCTGATTCCTTTCTTAGCACAGAGCTTCGTAGTCAAGTAGAATAATGCACACTAAAGCAACATATCTATGCACAGAGCTTTATTTTCTTCAGTTCCCAGCAATCACAGTTTCAGGTCCCAATAATCACAGCTTTAGGTCCCGGCAACTAAACCATTTGTTTGCATAGGGGTAGACCCAGGGTTCAACGCTTCAACAACGCACCAACAAAACCCTAACTACCAACCCTTTCGGCAACACCTGCAAAGCAGATGAAGTCTCACCCGAGGTAGAGGCAGGGGTGGTTGCAGGAATCAAGTGTCTACAACCTAGCTTGGACATAGATCTGTGATTACAATACTTAACAGAGCACTTAGAAGTTAACATTCATCAATATTTAACCCTTATTCACATCACAGGTTGAAACCCTAGTTACAAAGAAATGCAGTATTCAACAAGATCTAATACATCCAAGCACTTAGCATATATAAATAGATCATATCTATCATTCATTCACATTACTAAGCACTAAGCTACTATATCAGATGCATCTGACATATATCACTGCACTAAGCATAAATCACATCAACAACATAACAACTATAATGCAAAAAGCAAACACAACACAGGATATACGTGGTTCACCCCAGTGTGGGGCTACGTCCACCAACTCTTCTCTTATTTATTGTCTTCCTTCAATCTTCTACAAGCACAGAGCCACAAGAACCCACTCCGCATAAGACAGGAGATCTGCATGCACCTCGCTGGATCCTCCTTCCCCGAGCTAGGCTACAGTACAAAGCCTCTTTACAGTCACTTGCACTTAGCCCTGCAAGTTCTCATGCACACAATATGCACAGATCTAACTCAATCACATAGATCCAACTACTTACATCACTTGAACTCAACACAATATAACACTTATCACAACGTCTCTCTTAGACCTAGTGTTATTTTTCTTACATCGTCTAACTTTCTATTTACACATTACAAAAGGGGCCAAGGCATGGGTAAACCCATGGGCCGACATCCCATACCCGTTAGATAAAACCTAAACCAAAAAATGCCCTAAGAAGGGATCGATATCCCACAATCTCTGCTTCGCCTTGCGCTCCACCTTTGACCAACCTGTTGAAGTTCCAAAAATGGTCAAATGTGACCAAGGTTCTCCAAAACTTGGTCAAGGGCTAACAATGACATAGATACAACTCTTGATGGTAGACAAGAGAGGGATACAAAAAATTGATTGTAATCATTTACCCGATGACTCCACAATCAGAGACTCCACTAGGGAAGATCCTATGGACAGAAAGATGAAGGGAATGACTAGGTATCAGCTTATGAGCTTTCTGCATGAACTTTTGTTATTCTTTATCAGCTCATTTTTTTTTTTCCCTTCACATATAAAGAGGATCATATTTTTCTTTGTTTATTCAGTTGATCACCAGCCTTCCTTTATATATCCATCCTTGGAGGAAGAAGCCATACTTTCTGCCTTTGTTGTAGATGTTGATCCTATATCCTCAGCTCAGCCTATTCATAAGGATAAAGTTCATACTGAGATCCCTCTTGGATTCAATCACCCTTGCATCCCTAAGGAGGTTGAAACTGATCCACAACCTCCTCAAATCTCATCACATCTTGTTGTTACTATTGAGCCTTGCCATCAGTGTGTTAAGCCTCATATTTAGACCACTAGTTTTCAAACTAGAATCAAAGACATGTTGTTTAAACCTTTAAAGCTTCCATATCATCTTCATCCTTATCCTCCTGATTTCTTTAAATATCTTCCTCATTTTTCTGGGGAAGATCATGTTACAGTTGATAGGCATGTGGAGGCCTTCAAGAACTTTTTTGGTCAATTTGAGATTTCTCATGATGATGTTTCCATGAGATTGTTATCAAATTCATTGTTTGGAGATGTTGTTGTCTGGTTTAAATGTTTGGGAGCTGACTCCATTGGTTCATGGGTTGAATTATGCAATTAATTTTTGAAGTGGGGTGAGAACAAGTCCCTTGATCAGTACTAGGATGATTTTAATGCCTCAAGGAGAGGGGAAGAGGAAGCCTTGGCTGTATTCAATAGGAGGTTTTATTGTGTGTATCATAATATGCCTGTAGAGATCAGACCCGCAGAGACTGTTGTCATGGTGTACTATGTCATGGATCATCATTCAGAGCTTGTCCTTCACCTGAGAGAAAGGAAATCAACATATTTATCTCATTTATTCATGGATGTTGGGGAAGTGCAGGAGAACCTCTGAGCTTGTAGAAGGATTCAAAGTCAGTATCATCTCAACTTTGAGCGTAAGGAAGTTTTTTCTTGCTGTCCATATGAAGGAAAATTTGTGGATGATTTTGTCTTCGAATCATGTATCAATGAACAGCCCTGTATTGATAGAAATCATGTCTATGAACAGCTAGGAGCAGCAGTTACTACTATTCTTGAAATAGACATTTTTAATAGTTATTTTCCTAATAAAATTACTGATTTAAAGGCTGATCATAGATATGAAAGACAACCCCCTTTTGATGAATATCCTAGTGATGATGAGCAACAATCTTATCTTGTATTTGATCACTATGAAGACAGTAAGGATGATGCAGAGGTTGGCCTTGTCACGGAAGACATAAAATTTGACCAGGAGAAGCCCTTAGTTGAGGCACATGAAGAGTTCATTTATACACAGCCTAAAGTAAATCCATAGCCATCAGTGGATCGGCAGCCACCTACGTCCATCCTTCTTCCACTTGTACCTACAGTTCACAGTAAGCATCTTTTGGACCCACAGATGTATGTGGCTGTCTTTCAATCAAGTGTGCATGTAGGGGACATCAAGCAAGCTGTCAGCAACTTTGAAAAAGTGAAGGGAGCCTTTCATAAGTTAATCATGCATTGCCTTTAGTTTCATGACCCTATTGATGAGTACATAAAGTTACACTTTTCAAATGCTTTGGAGCATGCAGGCTTGATCTTTTTATCATCATTTAAAGGTAATATGGGTGATCATAAGAATGAAATTAGTCAGTTGTCACACTTTCCTCATATTTTATGGATAATTTGCAGTGAAGCGAAGGATTCAGTTATCAAACAGTTTGAATGGCTATGGTGGAAGTTTGCTTTCACCTAGCATGTTGTAAAATTTAGTTAACTTAGGTTTTGTACATAAATAAGCTCCCTCGGGAGCAAGTGTGTTTGCTTTCATTTTTAGAACAGTGTACGTGACGGCCTTTTTTCTTCAGTATGATGTTTCAGAGCATGACTTCATAGCCCAACAGCTAAGGCACTGGAACTACTTGTTCTTGGCAGCTTGCAGGGAGCATGCCATCCCCTGTGGAGCCAAATGTTATCACTTAAAGTTGTCAAGGGTCGCAGGCCGCAGCCATGAGCACAAAGCACATCACTCAGAGAAACTCATTCCAGGCCCAAAATCAATGGTCAAAGCCCGAAATAGATCTGGACCGTTCAATTATCCATAATGCCATGCATCATCAGATCCTTAGATCTGGAGGTTTTTCTTAGAGGGAAATGTGGTTTGAGAATTGAAATTCCTGAAGGTCGATTCACCAAGCATCTCTCAACCGTTGATTTGAAGAGGGAAGATCTGATCCGTCAATCTAAAGTGCCAGAGTTGGGTCATTGATCAGGAAGCCTCATCTCAGATCACAAGATTAACGATCACACTCCATTGCGGGGTCGGAAGGTGCGCATGTTTTAAAATTTTAAGGGCAGCCTGCAATTGGAACCATGGTTTTTGGAAAGGGACGTGTGGTGGTTCATGGTGAATTGCGGGGACAAAAGCGGTTTTCTTTCAGACCACCCTTGGTAGAGCTCGCAATCGCGCAATTGCATAGGGTCATGGCCCTAGGTCACATTGAGGATGAAGCGATGGAGAGGAACTGTGCCAAAGGCTGAAAGCACCTCGCTCCACATCACCCCTGCACATACGCTATCAGACTACCACCTGCAAAGCTCACATTGGTCACATACAAAGACCATTCATGGCCTCGAGGTGTCAGGACGGACTCGCAGAAGTCATTAGCACCGTCTGAGAACAGTTATGGGTGTCAAGCCCAGTCTTAATCCTAATGAAGACAGTTATTGAATATTTTGGTCAGCAGTTGAGACATTTCCTCATCCCATAAATGGAAAACATTGCAGAGAGAAGCCATGAAGGAACACTTACAATCTGAAGCTTCCTTATGGGCATTTTTTCCTGTAAAGTGCATAACTATGCCTGGCTCGCATCTGACATAATGAGGTCTGCACAACCTGACATAGCAGGCATCGACTGAAGGCTTTGAAGGAAGTGATCTGATCACATTCCTGGTGGTTGCATCATTTTAGTATATATAGGCAGTTTTGATATTTTTTTAAGGTGGAATGGTTGAGCTAGGCTCCCTGATATTGTAATATTTTGATTGAGAACAACCGGTTCTTTGGTTATGTATTTGTTTTTGAGACATCTTGGTTAATCTAAGTCAACTTTCTTACTCCATCTTATTTGCCTCTAATACTGAGAGAGTTCATGTTTATTGATTCACATGGATTTTTGTAACCATATTATGATAAATGTTTGATTATAGTACTGTTATGATTTCTTTCAGCTTCCTTGAAATTTGAATCCAAGAGAACCTTGTGTTTAAGTTTTTCTTCCTTGGGCTGCTCGAAAATCTAATGTTCATAGTAGACCTCTACACCTTTCTCACTAAATCTTCCTCCTACTCACCCTTACTCCAACTTACTGACTGAAGTTGATTCAAGACCTCAATGACTGGTGCATGCTAGTCCAGATTTCTGGGTTGGAATGCTATTATTATCGAGTTTTCTCCATTTGACCACTCAAAACTCAATAACCTGTGACATATAAACTGATGGGTATTGGGATTACCTTCAATGCAATCTGAAGGTGAATTCTAGTTCTAACAGAGCCATAGAGTAGGGGTCGACCACAACAAACCTCATCCCAAGAGAGTTGGCCCTTAGGAAAAGGTGGAGGATCCCTCATTTTCCTCTAACAAGATTGGTGTTGGCCCAACATTAAACATAGTGCACCAATGGTACTCCCTTAGTATGGGTAGGTGAGCACTGGTGCCCCATCAGTATGGGTAGGGGAGCGCCACCCTTCTAAAATGATAAAAAAAGGTCCATTTTTCCAAGAAAAGGATGTGTTTCTCTTATCAGATGACGAAGCTTCTTCTTCCAACATGACTCAGGGATTGTGGAAAATGTATTTCATGGTGTCAAGGGGTTACAACACTCAAAAAATTGAATGTGACACTAGGTAAGTTGCATACGACACTTGCGATGGTTCATTCGACACTTAACACGGTGCATACGTCACTTTGTGACACTTAGGGTGCGAAACTCAAGTGTCACATTTTGGTGTGTAACAGATGCCCCCTAAAGTGTGAGGTCAGAAGAGAAACTGATGGCTGAAACACTTTATAAGTTCTTCAATACAAGGGTGTTGGAGTAGGAGAACATGGCAAACAATCATGAGTCAGTATACAAATATGTTCCATTTCCGAGGTAGGCATACCTATGCTCGGAACACGAGATGACTCAGAGCATGGTCACCAACCAATACACTGTGGATCCATGAGAATACTGACTAAGGATATGGCCACCAGAGATACAATTTGGATCCATACCTCCATGACATGAACTAATCGCAGCCATGAAAAATACACAGTGGAGCCACGAGATGACAAAACATAGCCACAGATCAATACAATGTGGATCTATGTGGCAATATATATATTAGTAATATTTCTAGCATGGTGATTGTACTGAAATGTTTTACATGCTCAAATGATCTCGATCACAGCCTGGGAAAATCACATAATAAAGTGAGCGCCCAACCCAGGGTCTTTGTCCCGATCCTAATGCAATACGAATCTAGCCATGTGAATAGATGAATTTATGTTTAACATTGTAGAAACCACTTGATTATCAGTCATTGAGGTAAACCGTTAACAAGTGTGAGGGAAATCGTCAATGATGACAATGACTCCAAAGGTACCCTAGTACATTCCAGCAAATGTGAATAAATGAGTTGAGTTCGAACATTCGTGGAATCATCCGATCAAAGTTCAATGATGTAAACCTATTGTCGGAAGTGAGGAGGCATGCCATTAAGGCATGCAGGTCCCAAGGTACTAACTGGTTTCTAAGTCTAATTCCTAGATAATGTGTTGAAGTTGAGAGGAATAGACTCGTCGAAGGAGGGCCATGATGTATCCCCCATCACTGACATGAAATCGACACAGGAAAGTGATGTGACATGGTGGATCGAATGAGTATGGACTAACACAAGAAACGGAAAATAGTAATATTGCAGATGGATGGTTTGAAGTGAAACTTCCCTTGAACATGATGAGGCATGAAAAATGACTTGGAAGCATTGACTCAACGAGTACCAACAACATAATGTGATGGAGGAAAGAGAACTCTTCGACTGGAATGAAAAAGTATAATGACGCATGGAATTGGTATGACTCAGAGACAATCATATTACCCAACTATAAGACGAGACACAAACAAGTGGCATGTTCAAGGGTGACAATAGTTGGCATAAAGGATTCCAAAAACTTGACCCACTTCCTTCATTTTTTCCCCCATCATGATGAATGAGTACCTCTTTATTTTTTAACGAGCTTGAGGAGGGTAACATATGCTCGGTATAGCTTGATGACTCCATGGATGACTTTTTCGTAAAATTAGTCTCCCAAGCCTAAAAAAAAAGGTGTAAAACAATACAGGGGTGAACTCTTTTAATCATGCTTGACTAGAGTATTCCTTTTTCATAATTAGTCTCACGAGGCCGAAAAAGAGATAAACTATCACTCAAAAGACAACCTTTTAAACCTTTTAACGAGTGTGAAAGGAAGCAAGATTACTCAAAAATCTTTTCATGTTTAGGGAGTCTGAAAAGAGCTTAAAGGAAACTCCAGAGAGTTCCTTTTTCGTATAGCTTTTACGAGTCCGAAAAAAAGATAAAAGTGTACTTGGTAACCTATTCTCATGTATTAACGAGCATGAGAAAGAAAAAAGACTGAGATCGCTAACCTATTCTCAATTATTTATGAGGACGATAAAGAACAAAGACTAAGCTCGTTCTAGAAAAAAATACTACGTTACGATGGGAATGATCCCCAAGCGAGGATCACTCCTTATAGTGTGTCTCTCTAGAGGTATTTTTCCCGCAGCTTGTGCGATAAAAGATAGTGGCTTCGCTCCAGCATGATGTCCAGAGGTTGGAGACCTGCCCCCTAAGCATTGTTTCCTCCGATGACTCTTATTCTTTCCTCGTTTAGGCGTCTGGTTACTAATAGGAACATTTTCACTAGGCGGAGGAAAAGGAGGTTCAAGTACGCAATCCAGAGTGAGCCTCGATTCGAATGGATGGGGTTTCATTTCGTTTTTTAACAATCTTGACAGAAATAATGAACTATGCTTGTGAGCGTCCATTTCATTTTTTAACGAGCTTGAGACGTGAAAAGAACTATTATCGTGGAGACCAAGTACTACCAAAGGATCAGATAATTATAATCATTTTCTCACTTGAATCGAAATCATATTTAACATGGAAACCTATGGAGTGGCAGAAGCGGGAAAAGGAAAAACCCCCTTGAGCGAGGAATCCTTAAGAAGACCTACTCCTACACTCTCAGGACTAGATTGTCCTAGTAAAGGGACATTATTCGCTGCAACATTGGGGAGATCTGGAGTTATATAGTCAAGTTGGTCAACTATGATAATCTTTCCTTGATGGGGAAATCGTAAAATAAGAAACATCGAAGATGTGATGACAGTCATCGCATAGAACCAACTACGATGAAGTAACAAATTATAATCCAGGAGTGCGTCAACCACTTCGATATCGACCGAAACAGTCTTACCCTTCAATGTCATAGTGAAATATTGCAAGAGTCCTTGAGGTTGGAAACTGCATCCATCAAATGATTTCAGGGTGGTAGGAGACGAGGTAATTTTAGGAGAACCAAGGGATTTCCAACATGGCAAAGACATGACATAGGTGGAGGCTCCCTCATCTAAAACAGTGCGATGGATGTTCTTTCCACCAACCAAAATTTGAATATGGAATGTTAAGTGGTGGGTAAACCTCTCCTTATAATAGTCCATATTAAACATAATCAGGTTCGATTCCTCTGTATCAATAGTTCCAATGGCAGACAACAAGGTTCTGTGTTGACATGGAAAGTTCTGTAGAACTTCAAGTGTTGACATAGCACAAGGCGCTTGCTCCAAATATTAAAAAATGTTGTAGTTTTGGGCAGCAAAAGCATTTGGATTAAATTTCTCTTTTTGAATTATGCTCTTAGGCAAGTGCAACACTGCTTCAGAAATTGGTTTCTTAATTTGAATATGATTGGAAGATGGAGAAGGAGTGGATGTGGAGGGTTGAGCGATAGCCTTTCCTTTAGCCTGATCACCTAGAGGAGTGTCATAAGTATTTTCTTGATTTGTTAAATTAACCGCCTTAAACATGTACACCTCAGAAGCACTCAAAGAAGCATCCCCATGGTGTGAATGAACTGTGTTTCCCCCTTGCGGAGGGGCATGATTTTGTGAAACCAGATGTTGTTGTTGAACCAGTTGGGAGGTACCCTTCAGAAATTTAGTGACTCCCTCACGATGAGGGAATTCTTTCATGTAGTGGTCTTACTCGCAAATAATGCAAGGAAACTTAACCTTCCTATTCGGTTTAGTATCAACAGGGTTTGGATTATCCTATTCATTAGAAGATTTCTTGGATTTACCCTTGTTTTTCTTCTTACCTCCAAGTTACTGAGATGAAGTGGATTGGACCACATTCACCTTGGAGGTTTGAGCATGGGCATAAGTAGTTGTGGTGTTTGAAACATAACTTCATTCCAGAGCAGGTCTTGATGGATCGTTCGATGGGTGAGGAGCGTTAGGAATCAGATCGTAAAGTGTGACGGACTAGGAATATACCAAGTCCAATTACTGCGCATGGTTGCTATTTTTCTCCTCAGTAACAAAATTTCCCATAACAACATCATGGGTAATGGGAGGCAAGGGTGACTTTGTAAACCAATCCATTAGGATTTGGTCTGGAATTGGAGCTTTAATCAATTGTCTCTGTCGTCTCCACTCATGAATATGATCATATATGTGGGTGGAATAGGATTGTCAGAGTGAGGTCAAAAGTTTTGTATCGGTCTCATAACATATAGGAAATTGAAAATGCGTTAGGAAATCCATGGCAAGAGAATTAAAGTTGACAAAGGAGTTACGCAACAACTCAATATACCATTTGGATTCTACACCTGTAAGTGTTCTCTAAAAATATCTCAGACGAATGGAATCGTCCATCAAAGAGTTGGAAGAACACCATAAATGGAAAGTCATAAGATGATTGTTAGGATCTTCTCCAGGTTTTCCGTCGAATTTCGGGATGTCGGGCAGTAATTTGGTAGGGATGGTGGGCCAAAACGAGGCATGTTGAATGGGATCATTTTTCAAATGTGAAAGATCTGGCAGATCTAACATAGCCAAGAATGGAAGTTATCAGTTGGTGTGTGGATACTGGTGGTAACTATATAGCATGGAAACACTAGTAGGACCAAATCCAGGTTGCGGCGAGATGGAAAATCTAGATGGGCCTCCCATATACGAAGGTTTCCCAAGTTGTCCACCCATGTAAGGTGGTTGTCCTGATTGTCCACCCATGCACTGTGATGAACCTCCTACATATTTTGATTGACCTGATGGTCCCCCTATGTGTGGTGGTTGAAGGGACTATTGCATTGGAATCATGGGGTTTATGGATTGATAGGGAAAAGTTCCTTGCAGAGGAATTATCGTTGGATTAGGTTGACCCCACAAAGGATTAATGACTCCTGGAAATGATTTTACAAGATATAGGCTAGTGGTAGTATGGATAAAAGGACTTGTAGGAGCAGCTTGCCCCTAGGCTTGTTGATGTTGCAACCATTTAGGTTTACCCCCAGTAAAAAAATTCCCTCCAACTAAATGTTTCCCCCTAGATGAAGGTTGGCCTCCCATTGAAAATTAACCTTCAATGTAGGGCTTACTCATCTACGATGTATGAGATGGAGGCTGAGTAGCTTGTATAACTGTGGTTGTGTGAACAACTTGACTACCGATCATATGACTGATGGAACAACCAAGTAAATCACTTGGTGTGCGCATGTGTGGAAATAGTGAAGAGGGAATATTACCTGACCCATGTGCGAAAGGAGATGTATGCGTAAGTGGTTGAATTTGGGTTACATGGGTCTTCAATGCTCCTATCAACGAAGAAGCACCAAAAGTATCAACTATAGGATTTGTGGATACAAATAAATTCCCAAGTCCTTCAGGAAAACCAAAAGATGATGGGTTCAAGACAAAAGATTGTGTAGTGGTTGAACTAGGCGGTAACTTGTAAGAAGAATAGGCATCAAAATATCTCGTGGATGGTGGATCGGTGAGTGGTAGGCCAAGTGGATCAGTAAAAGAGGATTTGTGTAAGATGCAAGGATTTCTATAAAGGTTGTGACCGGTTATTCTAGGTTATGGACACTTCCAGGAGCTACGTTTCTCTGTCATAGAAGGTTGATCTTTGATCATTCCTTCATAAGAAACATTACGCTGAGGTTCCTGAACGTCAGGTTCCATACCTTCTATACTATGAAATCTTCGATCTTAAGGCCGACTACGAAAGTAAAAGAAACACTCCTAAGAAAACTAAAATCAATCAAACAAGAAACAATGGGCTCAAGGATATTCTGAAGATGGGATATCAAGCTGCCAACGAAGAAATGAGAAGCAATTACCTCGACCTCCACGTAAAAACCCTTCTCAACGCAAGAAACCCTATCTTTCATGGGATCACCCTCCAAGGGTATTGAGAGTGTGATATGATGTCTTCCCCAGGTACCATGGGAATCCCCCTACAATCACCTCTGTAGATACCTATGAAAGGCCACTAAGGATACCAACTCGCAATCATCCTTCGAGCGGGT
The DNA here is from genome assembly GCA_032191745.1 of Picea mariana. Taxonomy (NCBI): domain Eukaryota; kingdom Viridiplantae; phylum Streptophyta; class Pinopsida; order Pinales; family Pinaceae; genus Picea; species Picea mariana. The sequence goes on along the minus strand of JASDQU010508354.1, from coordinate 20,657 downwards.
ATAGTCGAAAGTCGGGACCAAACGTATGAGCAGGATATCAAAGTCCGAAATTCTTCCATAGGACTGAGAAAAATTGGACTAGTAGACTCCAGAGGACCCCAAACAGATTCATAGTTCACGAAGTACCGAGACCAAATGAGTCATCAACACTTCCGGAACAACCCCTAATATACGCTCTTTCCACTAAAATTGGTAAATATTTGGAGGGGTAATCTTTGTTCTCTTCCACACGTGACCTCGTGTTTAGCCCATGTGTGAGAGGGGGTTCTCGATTATCCTTATAAGAAAGTTGGATTTGTACACTCTTTATTTCTCTACAGTTTGTTTAGTAGTCTTGGACATTTTACTCACTTTTCCTAGTCCAAAGACCCTAATCCTGTGTTATTGTTGGTGTGCTAAAACCAAAAAATGTTCTAGTTGATTTTACTAGCACGTGGTTGATTTTAATGACTTTTACTCAATAGGTTCACGAAGATGAAACTGATGATGTGAGAAAGACTCAACTCCAATAGAATGCAAAAGAATGATATGCAATTCGTTCTTTTTGATGAATTCTATGTATGAGAAGGAGAATAGTTATATTCTTCTTAACACAAGTAAGAACTCAAAACTATGAAATTTTCAATTTATGGGATCAAGATGATGCCAAACTGCCAAGCAAATGTTTTCCAAAATTCGAAATGCACATGTAAAACTAGCTCTTTTTCCAAAAATATACCAAAACAAATTCCTAAAGAATGCAAATTTTCTTTGTTCGATTATGAATGCAAGGAGATCTGCAAACTTTTATGCTTCTTAACTTTAAAACAGAATGAAATAGATCTATGTTCGACACAAAGAAATACGAGGCAAAAAATAAATCAAACAAAGCGCACTGAAAAATGATGAGAACTAAAAGAAAACAAGTGTGAGATAACTTGTTCAATCAAGGAATCAAAGATGCAAAGGAGAAAGAAGACAACACTAATGAAAATCCTCAAGAAATTAGCTGCAAGAAACAACATTCAAGGCTGGGTTGTGGCAAACAACATAGTCCTAATCATCCAGAAAAGTGAGATTTTTCAAATAAAGACAAAAAGGGCTTAAAACCAAGCAACCTTTGCAAACCCTAGTTGATAAAAACTCCTAAACAAACAATCAATCTGAAAGCTTTGCGAGACAAATATCAGAGAACTAAAAAGCAGGATGAATCGAGGGATCTTGTTAACCCAAGGGGATCAAAACTAGGAGAGATTACAAACTCAAAGAAGGAGATGGAAATGAGTGATAAATGTCAAATTCTTAATCAAACAAATTCAAAGACAAATCAAGAGACTCTAGGAAAAAATCCTCTCAAAAGCAGACTGAGAAAAGCAGGGCAAAAACAGGCAAAAACACCTAAAAAAGGAGACCAATGCCCCTGTTCTCAAAGAGATAGAGTGTTATGCATCCCCCTAGGAGGATTCAGGGGATCACGAATCAAGATAAGGGTGCTCATGTATGCACTGCAGAGGAGCATCAGTCAAGCTAATGGCACCCTGGTGTGAACTGCAGGGGAGTGCCAATTTCTGGAAAAGCTCAAGAAAATGGCTTCCACAAGCTCAAACTCAGCAAAGACTCAGTCAATGGCTCTGTAAAATATTCAATGAGGAAGAGGGAAGGGGAAATAGATCATAAAGAAGCATCAAACAAGAAAGATCTAATCACAAGAAAGGATTCAAGATGAGAAAAGAGGAAAAAATAGTCAAAGTCCCTCTCCAGCGGAGTCACCATTTTTCTATTGTGAGAAATCTTACCCTGCGCACAGGATAAGCTCCCCTTTGGACCGAGACCCCTATCTTTGGTCCAAATATATAAGTGAACAAATGGCTACTACTTTCCCTATAGATCTAAATCAATCAAGAAAGCAAGAGAGAAGAAGAATATGGCGTACCTTATTGCGATGTTTGTCCTCGTTGCTCTAGTCCTTAGGCTTGATCTCCAAGCTCATCAATGCAACTGAAGCCCTGCAAAGAATAGCAAAGGAAATATTCCTCCTACTCTATTTGATTATATCAATCAAATCTATCTATGAAGACTGAAACGATAATAAACAAGCATATGTAGAACACGTGAACTTGAAGGGAATAGGCCAAGTTGATATTAATTGGAAATCCAAGGAAGGTACTTACAAATCATGCTTAACGATGTAGTCACTTCTCAAAGCTATCCTCATCCAGCCCTTGCGCGAATGAACCAAGATAAAAATGATGATACTTCAATGGATTCCTTCCTTTCACCTTGGAAATACCTTCAATATATAGGCTTGAGAGGCACAATCACCATGAGAAAATGAGGGAAATGGTTGAGGATATGGTTCCTTAAGGTTGGGATTAGATCCTAAAATGGAGCCATAGAGTAGGAGTCTACCACAACAAACCTCATCCCAAGATAGTTGGCCCTTAGAAAAAGGTGGAGGATCCCTCATTTTCCTCTAACAAGATTGGCGCTCCCCCAAAGTTGAACACAGGGCACTAGTGGCACTCCCTTAGTATGGTTAGGGGAGCATTGGCACCCCCTTAGTATGGGTAGGGGAGCACCACCCTTCTAAAATGCTAAAAAAAGGTTGATTTTTCCAAGAAAAAGGTGTGTTTCTGCGGTCAGATCATGGAACTTCTTCTTCCAACATGACTTAGGGATTGTGGAAAATTTATTTCATGGTGTCAAGGGGTTGCAACACTCGACAAAGTGAATGAGACACTAGGTAAGGTGCATACGACACTTGAGATAGTGCATGTGACACTTAACAAGGTGCATATGTCACTTTACGAAACTTGCGACACTTAGGGTGTGAAACTCAAGTGTGACATTTTGGTGTGTAACAGGGGGGGGGATTGATCCAGGTGGATCTCAGTGGCCATCCACCTTCTTCACTAAATCAATGTTTGTGAGCTTGTGGTTTTGATAAACCAATATATTTACCCTTTTTATGAGGAATGTAATGTAATGCCATCTCCATTTGTAATGTAATGTAATGCCTACAAAATTAATGCACTAGATCTCATTAGAACTCCACAGTCAAGTATTTTTGGGCTAGATTAGTATTGGGATGGGTGACCTGCTGGGAAGTCCTAGTGTTTTACATGCCTATGGCATTTTGTAAACTTAGACCAATTTAACCCACATGCATCATGGGAACTATTCTCCTCTTCCTCTCTCTCTCATATAATCGAGGTGAAGGAGGTCCTTTAAGAATGCAATGGAGTGTGATGTAATGCTTATTGTGAATGAGTGTAGCCAAGATCTCTTTCTCTTCAGAGATAAGCTACCACCATTCCAGCCAGTTTGTGTTCTACAATGTTTTTCTATTTTATTCAGTAATAGAAGTTGGGTTTCATTGTATTTATGTGTTCTCTACTATCTTTTTGTTTGTATCTCATTTCGTTCTCAGCATAATCTGGATCAGTGATTCATCTATTATCATTTTCACATTAAAACCATTATAATATTAAGATATATAAAATGCATTGATATATACAATGCATTAAAATCAAAATCATGCAATAAAAAGTAAATAGAATTATGAGGAACATATGAGGTTGGAGAAAGAAACCATTAATATTGGAAAGCAAGAGAGACATAGTATGACCTTCACTGCAATGTTATATATCTAGAGTTAAAGGTTTTAATGGTCTTCCAAATCAATATTATATATGAAAAGATGAGAAAGTTAGCACGTGTGGGTAAAAGAAAATATGAATAAGACATATTGAGATTGGTCACTACGTAATCTATCTAGTATTTATTGTAGGGCTACTATTACTTTTTTATTATTCATCTTCATCATTGAACATTGTTACTTTATTACCATTCGCCTTAATCTTCATGTCGCTTTTGAAGTGTCGTTCTTGATAGTACTCTATAATTAAAAATGATACATAGTAAGTTTCAAAGGACAAATTCATCTAAAACATATACATATACATATTGATTAGGAGCTAAAGTTTTGATGCGAACACTCATGATTGGAACCAATTTAGATCCATCTTAACTCTAGAGATATTGTGCACTAAGAGGGATCAAATCCCTTGAGGTGCAAACCTTTCCTCGAGTTTTGTGCTCTAAAAAAGGTTTGCACCTCAAGGGATTTGATCCCTCTTGGCACATGATAGATCCGGAGTTAAGATGGATCTTTTAGGTAATCTAAATCTCATCATGTATGTTTCCCGAGTTCTCTTCAACTACAACTTGGATGGATTAATGAAGAGACAAAATCCATAGTCCACCATAAGTATTTGATTTTGGATTCCAAGATATAAACCAATGTTTTAGGCTCTTCCATGCTTTGGTTCAAAGTGTTAGGATATTTAGGCACTTAGGGGTTAGTTAAGATCTACTTGGTCTAATGTGTCGTTAGGTAAAAATGTGTTTCTTAGTGTGTTTCTCTAGTATGCATTATTATGCATTTGTAGTTAGGAAATCTGACGGTCACGATATGTTCTCGACATAGAGTGATCTGACAGTTCATATTCTCCTCGATCTTAACGACCATTGATCTGTGGCTTAACACCCAATTGGTCCATGATCTCTATTTAAAGAGCATGGAGGGTCATTTGCCGATGATCGATTGTGAGAAACTCTCTCGTAAAATCNGTTGGGGCTGTGGATGTTTCCCCATAGGGGTTTTACCACGTCAAAACATCGGTGTGTTGATATTTGATCTAGGTGTGTTGATATTTGATCTAGTTGTGTGAGTGGTTACTGAAGGTGTTCGTCCTATGTTGGAATACTTGTGTTGTCGAACACAAAGACATCTCTTGTTGCGATATGATGTGGAAAATATTTGCATGAAACAATCCACCCATGTGTTACAAAGATGGTCTAGTCTTAAAGACACATATTGTAAGGGTATGCCTCAACAATTGGAACAATAGCCACAACAACCTTAGGTTATGGAGGAATTGTAAAACAAAATTACTTTATTTTTTTCATGCAGGCTATTAATGGCAAACTCTTGTGGTTTTAAGAAAGAAATGACATTTTACATCTAGTTGAGTTGTTGGGTTATGAATATGATCTAGGGTTCAACTAAGTCAAACCCTAAATAGGAATGATTGATAGCATGTTGTTTAGATGACGATTGATTGATGCTCAAAAGGTGTTGGACGAAAGAAGGAGACATGTTTGCCTAAGAAACCTTCATTACCATATTCAATGGTGGTAGTGGTTGGGGTTTTATAGGTGTAAATTGTTTCTTTTAGTGGTGTTTTATTAGTAATAGACCATCAACTTTGTCTCTTCTTCAAAGTCATGTAGTGATCACATAAAACTAGTTTAACCAATTTCTTAAATACTATAACTTATCCATTTGTGGGAATCTTTGTATTTTTTTTCTAAATTGGAATATCATTTTTTTCTCTTCATGAGAACTCTATAACAACTAGAACTCTATATCAATCATATAGTGGTAAACATCCAATGAGTTTTAAATTTGGTGATTGAAATAAAAGAAGATAATTTTTACTAAACATGAAAGTGATGTATAAATTTGTTTTGGTTGTTTACAATTAGAAAAGAACTTTGACCTACCATATAGAGATAATATATATATTAATTATCAAAACTTGGACCATATTTATTTGTATGTAAAGAGACCATCACATAAAATAATAACAAAGATACATCTTAATAAAACTTTAACCACCATTTCAACTTTTCAATGCTTAGTACTCCATAAAGCAAAACCTAATACAAGTCAAACCATCACAAACCTAACTTTATATATGCATCTCTACCTTGCCACTTACCATCCTAATATCTATTTAACTAAGGAAGTGTTGACTTGCAATGTAAGTCAACATATCAGGATCATAAGATAAAGGATTCCAATGAGACAACTAAAAACAAAGGGAACCTTCCATGTATTCATCTGGTATCTTTGACCAACATAAACACAATGGGAATAAGCAAATCCCAAAAATAAAATAAAATCAAACCTCCACATGCACATGATCAACAATGACTCCTCTTCACGCCCTCAACAAGTCAACCTTTAAATCCTTGACTTGTTCATGATTCCTCATTATACAAATTTTGAGTAATCTCTAAGAAAATAAATTTATTATTCGTATTATTATGAAATGGCACTAAGTTGCATTATGCACTCCACCCAGTGGTCGTCGTAATAATAATAATAATGACAACAAATACCAACAAATTTCTTCTTACAAACAATTATTAAAATAGAAAGATGTCCTTAGAAAATGCCTAACATGAGAGACAAGACATAACTTGTATTTAAGTCATCAATTGAAAACTTTTACTCACGTCCACCTTACAATATTTTTTATTAATTTATTTTTCATATATTTATTATAACATATATATTATAACAATTTGAGTACAAACTTGGTAATGAGTATATCATATTCATATACGAAATTGGTTTATGCTTTTAATTATATATGAAATTAGTATATGCTTTTTATTTTCATATACAAAATAGATTAATGATAAATTTACA